>PVHT020000118.1:955458-971760 GCA_004024745.2 Catagonus wagneri
TACATTTCTTGATATACAAATTAAACCTTTAGGATGCTACAGGAGAATTGAAAGGGATCTTAGGTCAGATGGCTAGACTCTGAACAGCTAATTGGTTATATATTTCTAGCTAAATAACCTCAAAAGCACTTCTCTATTTCCTGCCCTCTTTTTACTAGTCCAAAAATGTTAAAAAGAATTCTAGATCACTAACTACTATGTGCCGGATACCTGAAAGAATAGCCTGTAAGCTACCACTTTTTAAAGAATTTACACAGGACATGAAAAGTTAAGGGAATTTTTTGGGATTAAAAGTCACTTAATGAAAATACTTTATAATGTGGTAAATACAAAAACACAATTACTTTAAATTTTAAAAAATCTCAATCTTCTATGATTAAAATAATTTACATTAAAATATTTTATTAAAACCAGAGTTCCCCTTGTGGCGCAGCGGAAATGAATCTGACTAGGAACCATGAGGTTGCAGGTTCAGTCCCTGGCCTCCCTTAGTGGGTTAAGGATCCGGTGTTGCCATGGGCTGTGGTGTGGGTTGCAGATACAGCTCGGATCCTGCATTGCTGTGGCTGTGGTATAGGTCAGCAACTGCAGCTTCAATTCAACCCCTAACCTGGGAACCTTAAATTGCCACGGGTGTGGCCTTAAAAAGCCAAAAAAAAAAAAAAAAAACTGTATTAAAACTATACTAAATCGATTAGAGACTGCTCAGTTCTACCACATTAAATTTAACAGATTATTCATTTGGAGAATAAAGTATACTTTTAAAAGAATAAAAACTCTCAAGGTAACTTTTAAAAAACATTTAAATCTCTGAGAATCTCATATGAAATAGGTGGGCTATTTATGAAATATATCCAATACTAATATAGTGAAAATAATAAACCCTACAATTTTTGAGCATTGTGGGCATTACATTCTAACAACAATAACAGAAGTTACGTAATGCTATCTCCATACTGGATGATTAAGAATAATGAATGTAAGTTATATTACTACTACAATAGGGACTATTTTTGAATATTGCTACTTATCTGGCACCTCTAAGTAACTCAGATGCATTACATTACTTAATTCTCAAAACAACCTTATAACACAGGCACAATTATTATCTCTACTATAGAGACGAAAAAACTAAGATTTAGGCATGTTGTTTAATTTGCCCAGCATCATGTAGCTCTTAAATGGTATACCTGAGATTCAAACTTACTCTGTTGTTCTCTAAAGTGTATCATCTATTTATTATACTAACTATAGTTTCTATTAATTTCAGATAATAAATGTATAAATTATTCCCTTAAATTTCACTCATAAGTCTCCTTTGCAATGTACAATATGAACTACATAAAAGTGAAAATCTTGTTTAGACTATAGCTGCCTTCTCAGGGCTTAGAAGTACACAGAAATTCAACAATATTAAGCAAATAAATTAAAAAATTTAGATGAACAAATTCCTGGAAACACACCAAAACTCACTCAAGAAGAAACAGATTAAATGCACAACTCCATAAATGTATTTTAAAAATTTCACTCCATTATTAAAATCTCTCCTACAAAAAAAACCCAAAACCCAAAAAACAAAAAAACCCGCTTAGTTTCAAAATTACACTGGTGAAATCTACCAGAAAATGGAAGAAGCAGCAGTGCTGCCTGACTCATCTTAAGAGGTTACCATCCCCTGAATCCAAACCCAGAGACATTGCTCGGGGTGGGGAGATAAGGTACCCTAGAGAATGTTCCTAACTAACAAAAATATAACATTCTTAACAAAATTTTAGCAAACTGGATCCAACAACATACCAAAGGATAATCCATAATGTCTAAGTGGGATTTATCTAAGAAATGCAATGTTGGCTTAACACTAAAAAAACAATGAAATTCAAGATATTAGCAGAATAAAGAAAAAAAACATGATCATCCCAATAGATATACAAAAATCTTTTGACAAAATTTTACATCCTTTCATGATTTTTTAAAAAAAGCTCAGCAAACTGGGAATAGAAAGGAAATTCTTAAAACTTGATAAAGGTTATGGATGAAAAACTTACAGCTAACAACATTCTTAAAGGTGAAAGTATAAATGCTTTCATCCTAAAATTAGGTGTAAGGCAAAGATGTCTGCCCTCACTTTGCTGTTTAACATTACTGTGAAGTCGTTAGGTTAATGAGGCGAAGAAGAGAAAATCCACTGCGATTGAAAAAAAAAGGAAGTAAAACTGTCTTTGTCCCCATAGGACGTGATCATCTACACAGAAAATTTCAATATATTTACCAAAAAAAAAAAAAAAGTTTGAGCAAGGATGCAGGATTCAAGGCTAACAAGTAAATATGAACTGCATTTCTATAAGCTGTAAACAATTCAGATTTGAAATTTTGAACAAATCACTTATGATATAAAAATAAGATAATTAAGGATAAATTTGGAGTTCCCGTAGTGGCCCAGTGGTTAATGAATCTGACTAGGAACCATGAGGTTGTGGGTTTAATCCCTGGCCTCACTCAGTGGGTTAAGGGTCCAGCATTGCTGTGACCTGTGGTGTAGGTCGCAGACACAGCTCAGATCCTGCATTGCTGTGTCTGTGGTGTAGGCCAGCTGCAGTAGCTCCGACTTGACCCTTACCCTGGGAACCTCAATATGCTGAGGGTGCGGCCCTAGAAAAAGACAAAAAGGATAAATTTAACAAAATGTGCAAGACCTGTACAATAAAAACTACATGATAAATTTTGAAAAACATTACAGAAGATCTAAATAATGGGAAAGACATAGTATGTTCATGGATCAGAAGACAGTAATTGATTAACAGATTACGGTTTCAATTAAAATCCAGCAGACCTATATAGCGACATCAACAAACTTATTAGCTAATTTATATAGAAATGTGAAGTAAATAGGGTTGCCAAGACAATTTTTAAAAAGAGCAAAAGTGGAGTTCCTGTTGTGGCTCAGCGAGTTATGAACCCGACTAGTATCCATGAGGATGTGGGTTCAATTCCTGGCCTTGCTCAGTGAGTTAAGGGTCCATCATTGCCGTGACCTGTGGTGTAGGTCACAGATGTGGTTTGGATCCTGTGTGGTTGTGGCTGTGGCGAAGGCCAGCAGCTGCAGCTCTGATTTGACCTTTGAACTTCCATATGCTGTATGTGTGGCCTTAAAAAGCAAAAAAGTAAAATGAAAAGAGCAAATTTGAAGACTCGAATTGCCTCATTTCAATACTTCCTCTAAAACAAGAGCACTGAAACAGTGAGACACAAGCATAAGGATGGATAGATAGAGATCAATACAGAATAGAGTCCCAAAACGATCCATACATACATGGTCAACTGATTTCCTACAAAGGTGTCAGGATAATTCAGTGTGAGAAAAACAGCGTTTTCAACAAATATGCTGGAACAATCCAGCTGCAAAACAAAACAAAAACACAACCCTTGACTCTTGGCATCATAAACAAAAATTACCTTGAAATGGACCACAGACCTAAATATAAGTCCTAAAACTATTAATACATCTAGAAGAAAACACAGGAGAAAGTCCTAACAAACTTGTGCTAGGAAAAGATGTTTGAAATTAAACCCCAAGTGGATAATCCACGAAAGAAAAAACGGATAAATTGTATTTCACCTAATTTATAAATTTTGGCCTTCAAAAGACACGTAAGAAAGCCAATCACTGGGTACAAAGGCAGGAGGTGATGGTAGGAACTGACTTTAAAGGGATGACAGAACTCTTCTATATCCTGACTGTCAAAACTCAATGAATTGTACCCTCAACAGTGGTTCATTTTACTGAATGTAAATTACATATCAACAAATGTTTTTTAAAAATGGATTTAAACAAAAATATACACAGGAAAAAAATTCCCCACCAAAAAAAAATGAAAAGGCGGGACCACAGACTAGGAGCAAATATTTGCAAAACATATCTACGATGAAGTACTTCTATCTAGAATACATATAAAGTCTGATACTTAATGTTAAGCAAAAACCCAATCAAATAATGGATCAATGATTTTAACAGATATTTCAACAAAGAAGATACAACATGGCAATCAGCCAGCACTGGAAAAGATGTTCATTATCATTAATCATTCAGGAAATTCAAATTAAAACTATAAGACACTACTACAGAACCGAAAGAATGGGTAAAATTAAGGAAGACTAACTGGAGTTCCTGTTGTGGCTCAGCGGGTTAAGAACCCAACTAGCACCCATGAGAATGCAGTTTGGGTCCCTGGCCTCGCCCAGTGGGTTAAGGGTCCGGTGTTGCCACAAGCTGTGGTGCAGGTTGCAGATGCAGCCTGGATCTGGCGTTGCTGTGGCTGTGCTGTAGGCTGGCAGCTGCAGCTGCGATTCGAACTCTAGCCTGGCAACTTCCATAAGCTGTAGGTATAGCCCTAAAAAGAAAAAGAAAAAAAAAAAGAAAGTCTAACTATGTCAAGCGTGGTGATCATAAGAAACATCCTAGAAATGCAAAATGATCCAATTTGACAGCTTCTTATGAAGCTGAACATACCAAATGACACAAAATATTCATTCCTAGGTATTTACCCAAGGTAACAAACTATACCTCCACACAAAGATTTATATGGGAATATTCACGAGAATTTTTTTCATAATAGCCCCAAACTGCAAGAAAACCAAATGTCTATCTCCTAGTGATTACATAAACCCATTATAATATTTCCATATAATGTAGCAAAGCCACAAAAAGAAATAAACTACTGATACATGCAACAATATTGAGGGATTTTAAAAGTATTGTTAAGTGAAAGATGCATAATACAAATGACCATGTGCTGTGTGTTTGGGGATTATAATTTTTAATATTTAAATAGAGTTTTGTTCCATTGTCCTGATTTGTTTTTATTATACATATATTGTGCCTACTGTTTTCATGTTCTTGAGATACTCATTCTGGGTTAATCCACCTTTTGTGTAAGAAGTTTGACTACACTGAAACTGCTACCCTGTGCCATAACCACATGAAGACAAATCACGAAAAATATATAAACGCCTGGCCAGCTCCTGCAGTTCCAGTCACCTCATTTGATATTCTAAATGTGAAAGTAAGCATCTTAGATGCTGAGGCTAGTCGAGTTTTTGGATTATCACTTTAGATGCAGTAACATATTGATTTAAAGAATTTCAGGAAATTAGCCTTGAAATATTATAAAAGTAGATACTAAAAACATTCCCAAATTTATTTTGCCTTGAACTTTATGTGCTAATTTGAATATTATAATGCATCCCTCTCTGCTTGAGACTTTTTGAAAAAAGCCTGGGTGAAAACAACAGAATTCCGATAAAACCTATATAATTTATTAATAACTAAGATAGTAAAGAAGTTAGCTTGTCAGACTCCTTACAGTAAAGTTATTTCTATACCTATAAGTTTAGTATAATTAAAAAAATCATGACTACGAATATCAAATGATCCTTTTAAAAATCACTCGAATCACACCTCCATAAATCAGTAAGTAGAACTAGAATGCTGACTGCCGGCACTTCTGTCTCATGTGAATTTAAAATGAGATGATTTTGGTTCATTGAAGACAAAAATGCCAGCCAGATAGTGAGAATCTGAAATAAAGATGAGAGGAGCTCAAGACTGGCATAAATCTGGAAATCATATGCAAAAAATAAAATTTTATCAAAGCGCTTACTATGCAGCATACAGTGAGCTAAAATGTAGATGAGAAGAGTAACTAAAAGTGTCATCTTCATTTGTACCCAAATAAAGAATACAGAAGAATGTGAAAAATTCATCAGATGAGTAACATTTCTTTCCTCACTAATGAAAGTCTTAATCTCCAGGAGAGTTCAGCTTGGAGAGAGATTTACAGCGGTTTGGTTTACAGGCCTGAAAGAAATAAGGCCACAAGTAAGATCTGGGGGAAGAGCAGAGACACTCTAAACTAAACAATACCTTAGTTTTCAGTTTGCTTTTTCCCTCATAATATTTTTCTGCTCCTCAAAGAAATCTGAAAATACCTGGGTATTTTTGTAGCTTAGGATACAGAACGAGAGTGGATTAGGTAAGTAACCAGCAGTGCGATTAGAGTACTTTTATAACTCTTTTCCCAGATGCGGATTTGTTTCCACCAAAGGCTGCAGTGAACTCACTTTCATAACCTTGTTCTACTGATCTCCAAACCAACCCTTCTACATTCTGTACTGCAGCCAAGATACGAACCTTCCGTCAAGCCGGGGGGGGGGGGGGGAGGCGAATTCATGGTACTCTGCTTAGGAACTAGCAGCGAGAGGTCAAATCCAATAAATTCAGTTGATACCTTTAGCGGTATAGCCTAACTGTAAGCTCACACTGGGTACATTCTCCGTAACTTCTGAGGCTTTTCTTGTCTGCCTTCTTCTACCCAGGATCCTCCCTAAGCTTCTTTCATCACTAACATATCTGATGCTGTTATCTTCAGGCACTGTTCTCAGTGTGGGCATTTCTTCCCTTCCTTGGTTTCAGCATTTCTGATTGAATCCTATCTGTATCTCTGACCAGACTCTCCCACCTCTTTCATCCTCCCACGAGGTGCCTCATGTACAGGATGTGTATGAACACATCCAGATCTCGCTCCTCTAACTGTGTGTCCTTACTTTATAAACAGTCCAACATCCACACAGCTCCCTAAGCAGCAGACAGGAAACTGTGATGTTTCTTTTCCTCTCCATTTAGTCATTAAATCCTAGAAATTCCACTACCTAGAACATCATTTTGAATTTCATTCGTTCACCCTAATATTGCCTGAATTAACAATCTGATCATTTTTATGATCAGATTACCAAAACCTTCCAAATGCAGTAGCTTCCAAGTAGTTTCCCCACTTCCAATTTTGGCTTTTCCAACACAAGCTTCGTACTGCTACCAAAGTCTTCTTTCTAAAACGTTTTCATACAGAAATCCTTTCATGATACATCACCGCCTTTGGGATCAAATCTAAATTACTTGGGAGAGAGCTGTCCTAACATGACCCTGACCACCGGGTTAGGTCTTTCTGGCTCTTCTCTGCACAACTCTATGCATCCTCCATACAGAGCTACATGTGGGCTGGTGGAGGAGAGCTTCTTGCATGCACATTCTGAACATTCGATTTGCTCTGAGTAGGAATGTCCTCTCATCCTTACTGATCTCACTTACAGTTACGCTTACGACTTAGCTTAGCAATTAAGACATGTTTCCTACCCTGGCATTCTCCCCCTTCTTCCTCTTGCTTCCTTATGGATTGATTCAAACACCCATTCTCTGAATCCCACAGCAACTAGTGTTTTCACAGCAATAATGATACTATGAAGTATACTCATTATTTTCCTGTATATCTAATTAAACGCTCATCTTCTAAAGGTAAGTACTACACATTCCTTATTTCTGCATCCTCTGAGATCCACTCCATAATAGCTGCTCATTAAATATTTAATAGGTAAGTGGACTACAATGGTTTGGGTTCTAAAGTTAACATATAAATTATCAAGTATAAAAGTTAAAAAAAAAATCAAGTATCAAAATCACGCTTGAAAACTCCTTCGGAAGGCACTATAGTGGAGTTCAACGTCTGTCTCAGTATGGTTATTCAGCTCAGCACAGTTTTCCTCTAGCACTGAAATTATATAGTTTCTTTGGATGAACAACTATACTTAACATGCACTAATGACAATGTTTTATAAACACTTTATTTTTTAGGTCTAGAATTTGTTACATGAAATTCTAAGGATGACGGGTAGAAACTGACACAGAATAAAAGAAAAGCAAATTTCTTTCACTCATCTTGAAGGTCACTGCATGTAGTCAAGATGAATGGCAGGATCACCATTTCCTTCTTTCTCCCTCCGTCTCTCCCTCCTTCCCTATCTGTGTTATCTCTTGCTGGGCCTATTTCTTTGAATTCATATCAATTAAGTGATTATGTGACTCCGTTGTACTGATATGCTTAAAACTGTGATTTCTCACAACCAGCCTTTCTCCCACAAGCTACTTACATCAGGATTATGTAGCACTTTAAACAATACTGGCAAAAGGAGGGATATTGACAAGCATGGCTTTGAGCATGCTAAACTCCTGTGCAGTCAGTCCATCAGGCTGAAAGAAACTCACAAAAATGTGAAGATACTCACAAAAATGTGAAGAAAGTACAAGAAATGTTTCATGGTATATCAGTAAGTGCTGCTGTGGACTTTTTTGTGTGGCTTTGTAGATACTCCTACTTTACTTCAATCTTAGTTTAAAAACATTAAGTACTATGTTTAGTACTTTTCTTTACAGCATCTAAGTTTTCTGCATTTCTAGGAGTACCCCTGAACAAATAAATGGCACCCATGAACCTAAACAAAACCAAAATAAAATACAGGTCGCCATAACATATATTGAGTATAGATTTCCTGCTCAGAAAATACGTTTAAACACTGAAGTAATCTCATTAAGTCCCAAGAGCTAAACTATTTGTATTTATAAAACACATTTAGAAGAATATCTAAATTGTATTCAAAGGCACATTTGATAAGCTAAAAGAGTAAAAAACTGGGAGGTTTTATATATATAAATTTAATTTTTACAAAAATTACATAAACAATTATATTTCCATATATATAGCAATGCTATAGTTATCATACATACACATAAATTATTTACCATAGAATCAGTTCGCCTGCTTTAATACATTAAATAACTCAGTTTTTACCTATAGCACATTTCTAAAACAGAAATTTTGAAGATGAAATGCCAAACAAGAGAAACAGTGTAGGAGTTTCAATGCTAAAGAAAACCATCTAGTTAGTCTGAAAACCTGCTTTTGTGTATTTTTTTTCACAATCTTGAATGGATTAATGTCTGAAGTACTCTAGGTTGAGAACAGAAGTGCAAGGGCCAGCCAGCTCCCTCTACTGAGTATCCAGGCAGCTTCACCTCAACATGCGAAATTCTTCTTTCTCTCCTGTGACGCCCCACGGCCCTTAATCCATACTCCTGATACAAACGATAACCATCACTTTACACGTAGTGTGCAGTCTGTCTTATCTTTCTCACCAGAATATAAATTCCTTGAGAGCAAGAGCTAGGTTTAATTCATGTCTGTATGCCCCCACAATATCTACTGGAGGGCCCTGCTCATACACAATAAACATGTACTTTATAAATACAACAATTCTCTCCCCAAAGAAACATTTTCAACTTTTTTTTTTTTCCAAAATAACCGTGTAGTACATTGCTCTCTATTTTTCTTCCTACTTCTTACCAGTTCCTAGTTTACCATTTCTGCTAACTTCTTTTACCCCTGTTCCTTGCAGGAATCTGTCCATCTATTCACTTATTTACTCTTTCAAAACACCCAATAAATATTTGCCAAGTTCCTACTATGCATCAGGTGCTATGTAAAGTGCTAGGGTTACACCAGTGAGTAAGGCCCTTAGAGAGCTCAGAGTCCAATAGGAAAAGACAGATAAGCAATTATATCATAATAAAACAATGTGATTTTTTTTTATAATAGATGCAAACACATGACACCAAGAGTTATTTCTGCAATTTAGGAGTGCTTCTCCTGTTTTTTTTTTTCCCTGCAGTTTATCATTTCTCTCCATTGTACTCCATCTCCTGGTTATCCATCCATCTCTCCATCTACCTGTCTGCCTGCCTACCGTCCTTTCTTCACTTTTACAACACACACCTGTGATAAAACAATACGAATACTGCACAAGAATAAGTAAGTGAAAAGAAATCTTTCTTCCTTGTCTCCAAGGACTCAGTTTGGCTTCTCGAAGGAAAGCAGTTATGTCCATTGCCTATTTCCAGAGATATTTAATGCATATATACAAATATATACACATATATACGGTCTTACTCCAAGGCAGTGGTAATATACTTAATATTCTGTCTGCACCTTGTTTTTCTTACATATAACATATCTTAGAAATTGCATGGTACCAGCCCATATTGGGCTGCTTCATTCTTTTTAATGAACATAAAGTATTTCACTACACAGATATAACACTGTTTAAGCAGTCGCCTTACTGAATGTTCATTTAACGTACTGTAATATTACAATGAATACATTTATCCATATATGATTTCATGGTAAATCCATACATTTGTACAATAACTTCCTGAAAGTGAAAATTTCTGGATCCCAGAACATACACACATTTTTAATTTTAATAGATATTAACATAGAGGTTTCATCAATTTAATTTCCCATGAAACAGGAAATATCCACCTCCATAACTTAAATTACAATCTTTATGTGAATGGCTCCCAAACCCATATCCATATTCTGACCCCTTATTTATTCTCTGTGGTATTTACACACACACACACACACACACACACACACACATATATATAATATTATAATCTCCTGGATCCTTAAGGCAAAAGATTTTCAAAACCAAATTTATAATTTTAACCGTAGCACATTCTATGCCTATTAATTCTCCCTGATTCCAATCCAAAGTCACTTCTGATATTTCTGTTTTTCTACTCACATCCAATTACATGAATGTTAAGACAAAGAATCCTGAACAGTTGTGCGACATCCATCTTCTTTTTAATTTCTCAGACAGCATCTGACTGCAAGAGCCCAGCTCTGAATGCCTGGGCTATTACCTAACTCTTCAATTTCTGCTTCCTCTGCACTTACCTCCCAGTCAGTCTGCTCACACCAGCCTCTCTGCCGGAAACAGCTTCCCAAATCAGTTCGCCTGATGAAACCTCATTAAGGCTACCCTAAATGCTAGACCATCCATAACAGACTACCGTTTATGAATTTATTAACACCTAGGTGTTTCACTATACACTCTATTTTATAACAGACTTCTAAGATAAATTTATAATAGACTTCTAAGATAAATTATCAACTTTTGTCACATTTGGATAAACCCACACTCCCAAGGGACTCAAAATGTGTTTACTGAATGAATTTTTTTCCCATTAACTAATTCCTAGCAGGCAGGTAATTCTATACGAAAAAATACTCTATAGAGAACATTTTCTTTTTACTCCCTTCCCGCCTCCCTCCCTCCTCTTCCCCCCTTTGCCTCCTTGCCCCTCTCCCTTTCTCTCCCCTCCTTCCTCGTTCGTTCATTCGTTCCTTCTGTCCTCTCCCTCCCTTCCACATAATAAGACTATTTTAGTCTGTGAGATACAAGCCCCAATTTAATAATTTATTTCAGAACACTCACAATACGAAATTTCCAGTTAACTATGCTAATAAATTATTGAATTTCTCTTCAAACTGCAAAATTCCTTAAAAGTCCTTAAATACAGCCAAAGTTACTCTAAACAGAATGCAGAAGAAGAGAAAACTCAACCACACTGTGCCTATGGCCTACTGATAAACCGAGTTTAAAATGAGTAAAATAATTTAACTTTCACAAAAACTTGAGGAAGAGCTATAATTTATAAAGCATTATAAATTCTGTATTTTTGGTTTTCAAAATTACATAACTTTAAAATCATATTTGCAGTAAAACTTTTTACATTATTTAAAAAAGAAAATGTGAATACACTTTTCTAGTCATAAAAGTAGTTACTAAAAAACAATGATATTTGATTAGAAAATTATTCAGCTCCCATTTATTAAAACAGTAGGAAGAGCTACATACATGCTTATAAAGAAGGAGAGAACCATGATAACTGTTAAGTAATTTTTTAAAAATAATGACAATGCTACCATGCAAATGCAAGTGCTAGATTCGCTTCTTGACTCACCTCTCCCCCATTAACATATTCCATCACAAAACACAAACGATCTTTTGTCTGGAAGGAATATTTCAAGGACTTGAAATGAAAAAGAAAAAAATGTTATATTATAATCCTACATTCCTGTAACAGTACAAAAACAGCACACTTAGCATGTAGGCATGACTGATAAACCGAATTGTTATCATTCCTTAAGAGTCTATTCCTTTAAGAATACTTCAGTAAAAATTGAGAAACATAAAACAAACTTTGTGAAGAACACCAATGAGGATTATTTTGGAAAATTAAAATTAGGATTTTTTAGTAAAAATAAATAGTAACTGTTTTGAGCACTCCTCAGTCTACTCTGTCATCTATTTGAAACTGTATTGGTCCCCAAAGTTCTTATCCGTGAGTAATTTGTAAGGCCCACAAATTACTTTAGGGGAAATTTTAGGGTTTGGGTTTCTCATGTGGTTTCAATATCACTTCTTGCACTCAAGTGGTATAATATGTATGACCCAATACAATAGAGCCGTTTCAGGTAATTTTATAGGTTATAAAAATATTAAAGCTTTAAAACCAGCTAGCTTATTACACTAAACAATAAACACAAAACAATATAACAAAATAAGTCTATGGATCTGGTGATACTTCTGATAATTCCTACTGAAATCATTAAAAGTGTCTTCCTTTTGAAAGTCTAAATATAATTTTAAATCTTAATAAACTTCATCAGAACCAGGAACCTAAAAATGTTTGCAAATTATGCCTCAATTACAAGTAATCTAAGAATGGGACCAAAAAAAAAAAAACTGTTCATTTCAAAAATACCAAGTTATGTCACAGTTTATACTTTATCTAATGAAGAAAACATACCATGACTTATTCTATTTTTAACTTAATGCTATACATCTAAATTTATTTAAAAATTTACTTGCTCTATTTAACTCAGGGAAAGTTATAGGAAATAAAAAAGAGAAAAATCTCAAAACACCCATGGGTCATAAGAGAGGATAACCAATGTATGGATATTGTAAATATTAATCCATATGTTCTATTAATTTCCAAAAAAATTTACTTATCCACAAAGAAAATGGCATACCCTAAATGAAAGTTATTTAAAATGTTATTTTTCAGGAAGTTCCCATCGTGGCTCAGTGGTAACAAGCCTGACCAGTATCCATGAGGATGCGGGTTTGATCCCCAGCCTCACTCAGTGGGTTAAGGATCCAGCGTTGCCATGAGCTGTGGTGTAGGTCGCAGACGCTGCTTGGATCCTGCACTGCTGTGGCTGTGGTGTAGGCCGGCAGCTGTAGCTCTGATTCAACCCCTAGCCTGCAAACGTCCATACACTGCAGGTGCTGCCCTTAAAAAAAAGGCAAAAAAAAAGTTATTTCTTCACAGCTTAGGTGTTTCAATAAAATTCCCTTAAATTTAAAATGTTACGATTATTACAGCTTTCCTCTAGGCACTTACTGTTAAAAAGGGATGTCTAGTGTTCTTTAATACTCTGCTTTCAGTTAAAGTATGTGCCACTTCATCCTACAAAAGAAAAAGGCAAACCTTTAATATATGTTGCACACTAATATAAAAATTTCATGATTTCTCTAAGACCAGAAGAGATTAAACACAGAAAAGTATTTTAAAACATATGCTCCCTTTTTGCTAAGCTTCTTTTATATAAAAAAGAGGGTCAAATTAGTGATTTAAATCAGATGGCTATAAATTCATATAAACTCAGTCATAGTTAAAGTCTCTCAATGGTGATCTAATAACCACCAAAAAGTTCTCAGGGATACAGAAAATGGCACAGTATGCCTTTCCCCTTGTAGAGATTACCTTGTTAGTTAACAGCTAGACGCGGAGGAGTTAATATTTCCATGTTTGTACTACCTTGTGTTCAGAGGCATATAAAGGATATATTTTAGTAAATATCATAGAATTTTAAGTTTTCTACATAAAAGAAAAATCAGTTATTGAAAAGGGGAACACAGTATAAAAATAAGATATAATTCTAAATTATACATTATAGCAATAGAAACAGTATTAACAATTGTATCTATTTGCCTGTGGCTTTTTAGCAGGCTTCTTTTCTATAAAAAAGGGTACAATCTATTTTAGGTGATGATTTTAAAATCTAGATATAATTCAAACCAAAAATAGACTAAGAAGAGTATATTTCCCCACTTTTGTATGTAAATTTCATCTTGACCTCAAAAGTGAACTAGATTTTAACATATGGAGAACTGGAAAAATGTCTCATATTTCAAAAATAACACTATCTTAAAGAAGAAAGAAAAGGAAGGTAACTGCTGAAATTAACACAGCATCTCTAGTCTCTCTGCCTCTGTCAAGATCCTAAACAAAACCCTTCTTGTGCCAATTTCTTAACACTGTCAGCAAATAACAATAGATTATATGTAAGACATAGAAACATTAGGACACTGCATTATATTTATCATTTTTACAAAAGTATCTGACCTTAGTTAGAAGATAAATGAACAACAGACTGATCAAAGATGCTAAAATCCAAAAGCCATTCCAAGAGACCAATTCTGCCTGAACAGAAAGTAAAATGTAATGACACAGTATTTAAAACCAGTGAAAAAAAGCGTGGGTAAGAAAGCAATCCAGTCTTATACTATAAAACTCTTAGAGAAAAACAGAGGCAGAACACACTTTGACATAAATCACAGCAATATTTTTTTGGATCCATCTCCTAGAGTAATGAAAATAAAAGCAAAAGTAAACAAATGGGACCGAATTAAACTTAAAAGCTTTTGCAAAGTAAACCATAAAACAAAACAAAAAACATGAAGACAACACACAGAATGGGAGAAAACCTTTGCAAATGAAGTGACCCACAAGGTATTAATCTCCAAAATATAGAAAAATCTCATACAGCTTTATTTCAAAACAAACAAATCAAAAAAATGGTCAGACATTCCTCCAAAGAAGACAGATGGCCAAAAGGCACATGAAAAGATGCTCAATATCACTAATTATTAGAGAAATGCAAATCAAAACTAAAATAAGGCATCACTTCACCAATCAGAATGGCCATATCAAAAAGTCTACAAATGCTGGAGAGGGTGTGGGGAAAAGGGAACCCTTCTACACTGCTGGTGGGAACGTAAAACCAGGTGCAGCCATGGTGGAGAACAGTATGGAGGTTCCTGAAAAAAGTAAATATAGAACCACAACATGATCCAGCAATCCCACTCCTGGACATATATCTATAGAAAACCATAATTTGAAAAGATACACGCACCCTAATGTTCACTGCAGCACTATTCACAACAGCCAAGACACGGAAACAACCTACATGTCTCTTTACAGATGAACAGATGAAGATATACATAACAATGAAATATTACTAAGCCATAAAAATAAAACAATGCCATTTGCAGCAACATGGGTGGACCTAGAGGTTATCATACTATGTAAACTAAGTCAGAGAAAGACAAATATCATTTACAAGTGGAATCTTAAAAAAAATGAGACAAAGAAACTTTGTATCAGAAAACAGAAAGTGACCCACAGATATAGAAAACTAACTTATGGTTACCAAAGAGGAAAGGGGGGAGATGTAAATTTGGAGTTTGGGGATTAACACATACACATCACTACATATAAAATAGATAAACAAGGTCCTATTGTATAGCACAGGGAACTATATTCTGTTATCCTGTGAACCTCTAACTGTACTCTAAGTCAGAGAAAGGCAAATATATGATACCACTAATATGTGAAATCTGATTAAAATGATACAAAAGAACTTATTCACAAAATAGAAACAGACTCAAAGATCTCAAAACCAAACTTATGTTTACCAAAGGGGGAATGGTGGGGGAAGGGATAAACTGGGAGGCTGGGCTTGGCATAAACACAGTATTATATACAAAATCAATTAAGTAACAAGGACCCAGTACATAGCACAGAGAAATCTACTCAATACTCTGTGATGGCCTATAAAGGAAATGACTCTGAAAAAAGAATGGATGTATGTATAGCTCACTCACTTTGCTGTACCCTGAAGCTAATATATAACATTGCAAGTCAACTATATTCCAAAAAATTTTTTTAAAAAAGAAAGTACTCTAGCCTTTTTATTTTATTAAGAGCCAGGCTGTCACATCATAACTCCTAAATTAGTTAGAGTAATAGCAAACATATTAATACAAAATAAGAAGTAGAAATGATATCCTAACTCATTTCGGTACTCACAATTCCTAGCATAATAATTAGCACACAGTAGATACTTAGCAAGTGTTTGTTGTGCTTAACTTCATTGTAGGAATGAATTCCAAGATGTCAGGTGTGTGGGACTTCATTTATTCAATCATTCATTCCTCCAACAGATATGAAACAAATTCCAGGTAATGTTCTACCCCTAAACAACACAGACAGTCCTGCCCTCATTCAGACTGTAGTCAGTGTTAATGGAAAAAACAATGCAGAGAAGGGGATACTGCAGTTTATGAGCATCATACAATGAATATAAGATACATGGTTAAGGATTACACAAGTGGCTATTTAATGAAATACAGAACCGAATTAACTGATTAAAGAACAAAATCCTTGATGTGCACTGACTAAATATCAAGGACAGGGCAAGTATAAAGTGGTTTTTA
>PVHT020000118.1:972760-1104705 GCA_004024745.2 Catagonus wagneri
ATAAAGTGGTTTTTAAAAAGACATGATTCTTTTGCTCAGGGAGTTCACGTGCTAGTAGAGAACATATAAGAAACAAACTGGTAAATATCCAATTTAAGAAGTAATTACGAATTCTGATAAGTGGTCCTAAGAGAAAATTGGGGTACCTACCAGAGTAAACGGGATGATAAAAGAAAACCAGAGCTAGAGAAAGAGTACAGGTTGGGTAATGTGATGGTGTGGGAGGCAAAGGATGAGGGGCACACAGCTGACTTCTGATTTTAAGTTTATGTCTGGCGAGGACGTAAAAACAGGAGGGCTCAATCGGGGGACAACTGCAGTACCTCGAGAGAGGGGCAAGGATGGTTTGGACTACCAAAGTGGCAGAAGGAACAAGAAAAAAAATTCGAGATGTTTTTGAAATATAAAATTAATAGTAATTAACAGTTACGTGCTTCCAACAAAAGAGTGAAGCTAAAGAAATACTTTATATCCAGTCAGAAAGAGATTCATAAAAGACATTTACATATCATGCTTTAGGATATTAAGTGATTTGAGGGAGTGAACTAGGAAAACACTAAAGAAAGTAAAGTATGAAACCCCTCTGGAACCAGAAAAGATATTCTAGTGCTTCAGAAAATATTCCTGGGGGATATTTCATTCCATTTTCTCAAAACAAACTCACTATATGTGGTAGTTAATTTCTCTAAATCTCTTAAAATTTCATGCAAGATTAATTCTCTAATCTGCCTAACCACATTAAAGATGTATACAGACAAAAGTCAAAACAATATTTCTTTGTTTTAAGAATGGAATCAGAATGAATACCATGTACATCTTTCATGTAATAAAATGTATTTTCCACTATAATTTACATATAGTGGGGGATAAATTAGAATATTCCCCTTTAATGCAAATGTAATGGTACAGTATTTCACATACTAATTAGTTTCTGCTATGAAAATAAGGTATGCACAAGCTAAAAAGTAAACACAGATGTCAATAATTTTTAATTACAGTTAAAAGCAACATGTCAAAACAAAAATTTAAAAATAACAGTGATAAAACTTAGTGGCTAAAACAATAAGATGCTTTTAAAAAAATCCTTTGTTGTTCAGGACTACAAATGAAGAGTGCTAAAAATGCTTTGGTATATAATGTTAAGTATAATATTTTCATGAAAAAAGCTTCTGAAATACAGTTGCAAATATATACACCCATGGTAAAATACTAAATAATGAATTTTAAAATCAAATTTCTTTCATAGAGAGATGCTTGGGGAGAACAGACTTTTATTTCCCCAGTCCTCTCTAATTTATCTCTTCCCCTTTACTACATGTGATCTAAAATTCTTTCCCTTGCCCCACTTATTGTTCTGTGGTAGTTAGATTTTTTCCCGGGGGGAGGACAAGGAGTAAATGGTGGCAGAGAAGCAGAGAAGCAGAGAAGAAACGACCTCTATCATCAAGAACACGAAGGGTGTCATCTCCTTTAATCCCTGTAGCAACTCAGCAGGTGGGTTTGATTACTCTCATTTTACATGAGGAAACTCAAGTTAAACTGCCCAAGTTGCAGGTCACACAGTCAATATTGGTCCCACGTCTAGTGGTCATCAGCGGTCATTTCCGCTTCACAACAGGGCCTCTCATCTTCAAAACAGTTTAGCAGCAACTCAACTAGGTGCTTTAGCTCTGCTCACATTACCTTCTCCATCCTGACCACAAGACTAGAATGACTAACTCTATTATCGGAAGCTGGCTACATCAAGATAACATCATTTACATAACAGCTAAAGCATCTTTTTAATTCATCGAGGACAATACATCCTAGAGGAGAAGATGGATGAGCAGGTGGGGAAGTTGGGAGGAGAGGGGAGAACAGATCCTACCTTGGCATACTTGTTCTTAATTAAGCCCCAGTGACTAGCAGTGATCTTCATTTACCTGCTCTCTGTTTTGATAAGCCGTAAGTTAGCAATCTATACTTTCTCTTCTCTAGAGGAAAGGTGTCGTACATACCAAGCTCTACCTTCCTCCTCTTTGGAAAACTTGAGCACTGGCCTACACAGACTTCTACTCTCCCGCTGTCACACGGTCTTTCCCTACTGCTCCACTTTGATTTCTATTCTTTTTGAAGATGTTTTTCATCTTGATGGAGAAAATGAAATCACAATTGTTCCCTGTTGTCTATAAATACATCACCTTTCTCAAATGTTGCTTTTGATACCTTGTTTTTCATGCCCTTGTTCCAAATATTACTTGGAGGGAGGGTTCCATGAACTCCTCTGACCTAATCACGATAAAATCTTTAGCACCTAGTCCCCAAATTGTAGAGCATGCCACTTGTCTATACTGTCTTCACTACATTCCCTTCTTCCCTTCTGCCTCTTCCAATTCAGTCTCTACTCTCTCACTTCTCCATTCCACATCTAAAGGGGAGAAAGCCACAAACAATGACATTGACAAGCACTAACTATCACAATGCCCCCTCCAGGAGTTCCCTTCATGGCTCAGTGGTTAACGAATCCGACTAAGAACCATGAGGTTGCGGGTTTGGTCCCTGGCCTTGCTCAGTAGGTTAAGGATCCGGCGTTGCCGTGAGCTGTGGTGTAGGTTGCAGACGCGGCTCGGATCCCGCGTTGCTGTGGTGAAGGCCGGCGGCTACAGCTCCTGTTAGACCCCTAGCCTGGGAACCTCCATATGCCGCAGGTGCGGCTCTACATAAAAGGCAAAAAGAAAAAAAAAAAATGCCCCCTCCAATCTCAGCTTAATCTCTGAGGATTCTCCAACATAGTCCTACCAAAGTCATTCTTCTGTTACTCAGGATGGTCGCTTCAAAACTTTCCCTGGTCTCCCACCAGGCCTGTTTCTAACACTGAAATGCACACAACCCCACGAGGTCACCCTACCTCCTTAAGCTACTGAGCTGAAACTGGAGCCAGGTTGATGGGACTTCACTAGGTCCAGGAGATTTTATTATGTTCTCTCTCTGCCTCAGCCTCACTCCCTCAGCTCCAAAATGTGATCTTACTTCCAACTAAGAAGATAAGTCATTAATGATATTTGACAAGTTAGATAACATTCTCCTTCTGAAAACACATTTTCCTCCTCATTTCCAGGAAATCAGAATCTCAATTTTCTTCCTTTATAGCATTTACCTTTTCTTAAGTCTTTTTTTCCGGTTTATTCTTTTCTTAATCACCACACCTGTGGCATACAGAAGTTCCTGGGCCAGGAATCAAACCTGTGCCTCCACAGTGACTGGAGCTGCTGCAATACGATTCCTAACCCATGGAAGCACAGCGGGAACTCCTGGTTTCTTATTTCTAAACCCTATTCCAGGAGTGCCCCCAGGAAGCAGTCTTCAGATCTCCTCGCATCACAGGTACACTCACTCCCTTGGTGGCTTCATTTAAACTATGACTCTAAATACAGTCTACATGGTGATGGCTTTGCAAAAAAAAATTTTTTTTGCCTCAAATCCAGACTTCTTCCCTAAACTCCAATAATGCTTATTTGACATAGATGTCTAATAGATGACTTTAACTTGAGTCTCTAACAGAAATACCAGATTTGACATGCCCCAAACCTAATTTCTAATCTGCCATCAAAAATCATTCTTCTTGTGGGGGAGGAAGAAGAAGTGGGAAGGACTGGGAGTTTGGGCTAGTAGATGCAAACTATTACATTTGGAGTCGATAAGGAATGAGATCCTGCTGTAAAGTACAGGGGACTATACACAGTTGCTTGTGAGGAACATGATGGAGGATAATGTGAGAAAAAGAATGTGTGTGTGTGCGTGTATGTGTGTGTGTAACTGGGTCACTTTGCTGTACAGCAAAAATTGACAGAACACTGTAAATCAACTATAATAAAAAATAAATTTAAAAAATCCTTTTCTCCAACACAAAAACCCCATTCCCATTGCCATGAATGGCAGCACAATCCTTCTAGGTGCTCAGGCCAAAACCATCACCGTGATCCTCCACTCCTTTCTTTCTCTCAAAGCCTACATTCAATCTGCCAGGCAATTCTGATGGCTCTTCATCAAAGTACATCCCAGACTGATTACGTCTCACCACCTCCACTGCTACTACCCTGATGAAAACCACTGTCATCAACTATCTGGATTACTGCAATTAACTCCTAACAAGCTCCCTACTTCCAACTCATGATCTAGTCTCATCCCAAAGTGATGCTATTAAAATGAGAACTCGACCATACTGCTACACTGATTAAAAACGTCCAATGGCTTCCCATTATATTCAAGAGTAAAAACCTATATCCTTATAACTTCTACAGCTACCGGAACAATCCTCCACTATTTTGTAATTTCCAATAGAGGATAAATGTGGGTCAATCTTATCCACGCACATGTTCTCACTGCCTAGAGCAGCAGCATCTAGTAAATAATTAGGTGTCCAATTTATATTTGTTGAAAGAATGAATCAGTAAAGAATGAGTGATAACCCAAAAATGATGTTGAGGAATGATGGAAACTTCACCAACTTCAAGAAGCAATTCCAGAACACAAATCAATAAAATTGTATCTCAGACAGCACAATGACAGCTGATGAAGGTGCAGCAAATCAAGCAAATGCTTTCATTACCACTTCCTACAGTAAACTGTAGTCATCGGACAGCATATAATTTAGAAGTTCAGGATAGTCTGAGGAAATGGGTCAAAGAAGCTGGCAGATGATATTAGGGGCCACGAGTTAATAGCTTAAAAGCCCATGGAGAGAGAGAGAGAGAGAGAGGTCAGTAGTCAAATCAAAGAACTGGATTGATATTTTAATGGGTGCATGTGCAAGGAAGAATGAACCCAGTAGACCTGCACTGCTCAAACCCGGTACACTTATAATCAAAGTCAGTCTTCAGGATTGGCCCTTGGCCAGTTCCTGGGAACTAAGCTCTGATCCCTTGGAATACTCTTCCTGCACGAGTGCTTTTGTATGCCAGAGAGCTCGGGCCACACGGCACTAGTTTGACTATAGAGTTCACACAAACTACAGGAAGAATGATGAACGCTGTGTGCCTGACTTCGCTCAGGGTGGGTAGGGAAGGTATGCAGGTGCTTTTTGCCTGCATCCCTGACCTAGGACACAAATCCTGGATACTACGGCTTGGGTGAGTTTCCTGGGTTGATGATGCTTTGTACATATTGTCACACATTGTTGCTAGGGGAAGTAAGTGCATTTGTGTGACTACTGGAGGAAGACACCTTTAAGGTTTCTCCTGGACTCTGTCCCATATGACCTTCCTTTTGATGATCTTAATCTGTCTTTCATCACTACAATAAGCCACAACCACTGGTATATCAGCTTCCTAAATTTGTTAGTCCCAATAAAATACTGAGCCTGAGGAGTCTTCAGGACCACTGACGCTTAGCACCGGAAGTAGGAACTGTCAGGAGCAACGCAACAAGACGGCGGGTTGGGAGGTCCCAGCATTAGACTATCCCACAAAAACAACAACTACAAACTGATGAAAGAGCTTTTGGCATGCTCTGGACTACAATGCAATCAGAAGAACACAATGAAGCAGTAAAAACCCTTCGGAGTTAAACAGAAAACTGAGGATGGTGACAGAAAAGTATAGGAAGCATTTTACTTGTGACACCCTGTCCCCTACTCCAGAGAAGTTAGGCATCAAGAAAGATCCCCTCAGAGGGATTTTCCCCCCATGGGGAAAATAAGAGCAAGAGAATCCCAACAAGCCTCACTGCCATGGACGTTTTGCAGCCTTCACCACCAAGGACTCCCGCATTCTGACCAACACGGACTGAACCCAGCTAACAGCGCTGCCCAAAGTTCCTCCACGGCCTCTCCTCTCAGGGCAGGAGCTGCTGCTGTGATGACATCTGCCCCCAGGGACTCTGGTCACTGCTGTGTCCTACTCCCTGGCTCTTCAGACATCACAAAGCCTCACCATCCTCAGGGCCAAGTTTCTGCTGCTCTGGGCCCTGATCAGGGCTTTGACCTGCCATACACAGGTCACAGTGCTGCACTACTCTATCTTCTGTCTTCTAAGTCCCCTTCAGGGCCCTACCCATGCCATAACCGGAGCCATGGCCCCTGATGCTTGTGTTCCACCCCCAGGATCCAGATGCAGCTTTGATTTGCCATCAGCGGGGCTGTGCTGCTGCTCTGTACCCTGCCAAAGGGTCCCAGTTATAGCTCTGACCAGTCATAACTTGCTCTGTGATACTGCTCTGCGCCTTCCCCCTGGGTCCTAAGCCAGGACTCTGACCTATCACAATAAGCCACTCTGCTGCTGCTCTGAACCCTGCCCCCAGAGTCCTGACATGTGGCTTTAATGGGCCATCACCCAGCAGTGCTGCCGCTGTTTTGAAACCACCCCTGGGTCCTAAATTGTGCCTCTGACCTGTTATCACCAAGTTGCACTGTTGCAACTCTGTGTCTTGCCCTTGGGTTTCTAAGTCAACCTTTTACCTGCCATTTCAGGGTCATCCTGCTGCTGTTCAGCACCCTGCCCTCGGGGTTCCAGGTTGGAGCTCTGACCCACCACAGCTGGGGTGTTACCGAGGCTGCTCCGTACCCCGCCCCAGCGCCCTAAGGCATAACCCTGACCTGCTATCACCGTGCTGTGCTACTGGAGCTCTGTGACCACCCCCAGAGTTGCAGCTCTGACCCGACATCACTGGGGCTAATCAGTTACTGTTCTGCAACTGCCCCCGGGGTCCTGAATCATGGCTATGACTTGCCACCACTGAAGCTAAGCTGATGTTGTTATCAACTGTCCCCCAGGTCCTGAATCATGGCTATGACTTGCCACCACTGAAGCTAAGCTGATGCTCTTATTCAGCTGTCCCCCGGGTCCTGAATCATGGCTATGACTTGCCACCACTGAAGCTAAGCTGATGCTGTTATTTAGCTGTCTCCCGGGTCCTGAATCAGGTGGTGCACACTACTCTACTCTGCCTCTAGGTCCCAAGCCACTGTCACACACCTTGTCACCCCAGGTATCCTGCTGCTGGATTAACCCTTACCAGGGAGTATGAGTCACTGGTGACCCAGAAACCAGACCCCAGGTCCATGTGAGAGCTGCATACACCTGCACCTCAGAAACCACTACCACTGCAAGTGTATCTATGCCAGGTCTCAGGTGCTCAGGTAGCTCTCTGTGCACCAGACCTCGGACACCAGCTCCATGGATGCGCTGAGTGCCAGCACACTAGACCTGCCTTTAAGAAGGATTGCTTTGACTAGAACTACCTCTAACAGGCAAAAAAGAACAGGAGGGTCTAGCAGCTTTTGCCTTTGAGGACCCTAATAGCCTTAGCCACCACTGCCACCCACAGACCACTACAGGCTTAGTCACAGAAGACCTCCACAAACTACATTAAGTGTTGACCTCAGCTGACAGAGCTACAGGGAGAGGATGTCACTGTATCCTCCGTGGAACCAGAGACACAACACCTTACCCAGCTGGAACACTCACAGTCATCTTCAGGTAATAATATTTCCCCAGCGAAGCCAGTCTGAAAAAGCTGAAAAGGGGGGGACTGCTCCCTCAAATGCACAGATATCAATACGAAGACATGAGAAACATGCAGACAGCATAACACCATCAAAGGTACACCATATTTTTCCAATAAATGACCCTACAGAAATGGATTTGAGCTACCTGAAAAAGAATTCAACGTATTTAAGAAAGCCCAGCAAGATTCAAGAGAACCCAGAGAGACAGTTAAATAAACTCAGAAGAAGAATACATAAACAAAACAAAAAAGTTCAACAAGCTAAAAGAAATTACAAAAAAACAAACAAAAAAACCCAAATTCTGGAGCTGAATATAAGGAATGAAATGAAAAGTGCAACAAAGAGAGTCAACGGTAAGCTCAGAAGAAATAATGTACAAACTTGAAGAGAGAACGCATGACATTTTCTAGTTGAAGAAAAAGATGGTAAGTATGAAAAAAAAATTATGAAAGGCTATGTGACTTATGGGATATCACCCAATGAAACAATATTCAAATTATGGGAGTCACAGAAAATGAAGAGAAAATTTATTTAAAGAAACCATGGCTTAAAACTTTCCAAAGCTGCAGAGATACAAACGCCTAGATATATGAAGCTCAAGGATGCCCAAACAGATTCAACCAAGAGATCTTTACCAGGGCACATTACAATCAAGCTCTCAAAAAATCTAAGACAAAGAGAAGATTTGGAAAACAGCAAGAGAAAATTTATCCATCACATACAAAGGAACTCCAATAAAGCTATCAGCAGATTTCTCAACAGAAAACTTGGAGGCCAGGAGAGAGTAAGATGATATATAAAACTGCTTAAAGAAAAAGCTATCAATTTAGAGTACAATACACAGCAATGCTGTCCTTCAAAAAGAAAGGAAAGATAGAGATTTTCCCAGAAAAACAAAAGTTGAGGAAATTTATCACTAGACTCACCTTATATAAAATGCTAATGGGAGTTCTTCAGGCTGAGATGATAAAACACTAATCAGTAACATAAAAATATATGAACATACAAAATTAACTGATAAAGATAATTATACAAATTCAAAACACTCTAACACTGCAGTGGTAGTGTGTAAGTCACTTTGATTTCTAGTATACCTGTTAAAAGACAAAGTGTCAAAAATAACTATAGCTACATTATTTTGTTAATGGATATAGAATAAAAAAATACATATTGGGAGGTCAATAACATAAAATGCTGGGGAGAGAGTGTGTAGAACCTTTTAAATCAACTGAAGTTAAGTTGTTATTAAAATAGACTACTAAAACTATAGAATATAAACAACAGTAATCACAGAGCAAGAAACTGATACACAGATAAAGAGAAAAGAATCAAAGTATACCAATATAACAAATCAATTTAAAAAAATTTAAAAAGTCAAAAAAAAAATTCACAAAGAGAACAAGAACAAAGAAACTATAAAATTAGAAAGCAATTAAAGAAATAGTGATAGTAAGTCTTTAAACATCAATAATTCCTCTAAATATAAATGGCTTAAATTTTCCAATTAAAAAAAAATGGAGTGGTTGAGCGGATTAAAAAAAATCCAACTACATGCTGCCTAAAAGAGACTCACTTAAGTTTTAAGGAAACTCCTATCATGAAAATGAAGGGATGAAAAATGATACTCCATGCAAATGGAAACCAAAAAAGAGAAAAGGTAGCTACACCTATATCAGATAAATAGACTTGAAGTCAAAAGATGTAACAAGAGAAAAGAAGATAATATAATGACAAAGGTGACAATTCATTAAGAGGATATAACAAGTGTAAATATATACACAACCAGTACCATAGCAACAAAATATATCAAACAATTATCACTAAATATGATGGCTGAAATACATAGCAATGGAGTAATAATAAAGGACTTGAGTACCCCTATTTTCCTTGAAGGAGAGATCATCCAGACAGAAAATGTGCACTTCAGATCAAAAGGACCTAAAAGGCATATACAAAACATTCCATCCAACAGCTTCACAATACATACTCTTCTCAAGCATACGGGAAACATTCTCCAGGAAAGATTATATGTAAGGTCACAAAATAAGTCTTAACAAATGTAAGGAGATTAAAATAGCACCAAGAATCTTTTCCAACCATTACGGTATGAAACTAAAAATTACAGGAGGAAAGTATGAAAACACAACTATATAGAAAATAAGCTAAATACTTTTGAACAACCAGTGAGTCAAAGGAAAAATCCAAAGGGAAATTAAAAAAAGTCTTGAGACAAAGGAAGTAAAAACACAATATACCAAAATGTACAGGATGCTAAATTCTGTATTAGCAATTCTAAGAGGAAAATCTGTCATAAAAAATGCCTACATTAAGAAAAAAAGATCTAAAAAAGGACCTAGTTTTGCACCTTAAGGATCTCGGAAAAGAACACACAAATCCCACAGTTGACTGAAGGAAGGAAATAATGTAGATTAGGATAGCAATGAATAGAGACTTGAAAGACAATTTAAAAAAAAAAATCAACAAAACTAAGTAGTTTGCTTATTGAAAAGATAAAATTTACAAATCTTTAGCAAAACTAAGAAAAAAGGAAAGATGACACATATGAAATCATAAACAAGAGGAGACATTAAAGCTGATATTACAGAAATACAAAGGATCATAAGAGACTATGAACAATTATATGCTAACAAATTAGGTAACTCAGAAGAAATGGATACATTTCTATAAACACGCAACTTACCAAGACTGAATTGGAATAGAAAATCTGAACAGATAAATAATTAGCATGACATTTACATCAGTAATCACAGATTTCCCAACAAATAAAAGCCCAGGAGCAAATGGCTTCACCAGGTAATTCTAACAGATTTTAAGGAAGAATTAATACCAATCCTCATGAAATTCTTCCAGAATACAGAAGATGATAGAACACTTCTAAACTTACGAGGCCAGTATCACTATGATTCCAAAGCCAGAGGATAACACTACAGAAAAGAAAATTACACGCCAATATCCTTTATGAATATAGAGGCACAACTCCTAAACAAGACATTCGCAAACTAAATTCAACAATATATTATAAGGTCATATACCACAATCAAATGGGATTTATTTCAGGGATGCACGGATGGTTCACCATCTAAAAATCATTCAATGTCATACGCCACATAAACAAAATGAAGAATAAAAATCACATATTCATTTCAATAGATAAAGAAAAAAAATTTGACAAAATTCAACATCCATTTATGATAAAAACTCAACAAAGTGGCTATAGAGATAAACTATCTGAACGTAATAAAGGCCAACTATGACAAAATTACAGCTAACATCATACTCAATGCTAAAAAGTTGAAAGCTTTTCCTCTAAGAACAGAAATAAGATAAAAAGTCCCAACCTCACCACTTTGATTCAGCACTGTTTTGGAAGACCTAGACAGAGCAATTAGATGAGAAAAAATAAATAAAAGGAATCTAAATGAGAAAGAGAAAAAGTAAAACTGTCTCTATTTGCTGATGACAATCTTATAAAGACTCCACTAAAAATCTGTTAGAACTAATAAACGCAATGAAGCTGTAGGATACAATATCAATATGTAAAAATTAACTACATTTCTATACGCTAACAACAAACTGTCAAAGAGAAAAGTTTTAAAAAAATACTATTTATAACTGCACTAGAGAGAATAAAATATTAATAAATCTAAATAAGGAGATAAAAGGGATGTACACTGAAAAATTATAAGGCTTTGATAAGAGAAACCAAAGAAGATACAAATAAATAGAAATATATTCGATGCTCATGGATTGGAAGAATTAGTATTGTTAAAATGTTCACACTACCAAAGTGACCTACATATTCATTACAATACTTATCAAAATTCCAATGGTATTTTTCACAGAAATAGAACAAACAACACTAAAACATGTATGTAACAAAGACCCAGAACAGCCAAAGCAATCCTGAGAAAGAACAAAGCTGGAGGCATCATGCTCCCTGATTTCAAACTATTATAGTAATGAAAATAGGACACAAGAACATAGGACGAGGAAAGGACAATGTCTTCAATAAACGGTGCTGGGGAAAACTAAACAGGCACAGGCAAGAGAATGAAACCAGACCTTATACCATATGCAAAAAGCAACCCCAAATGGATTAAAGAATAAAACCATGAAACTACTAGAAATACATATAGGTGGTAAACTTCACACCAGTCTAGGCAATTAATTTTTTTTTATTTGACAAAAAAAGTACAGGCAACAAAAACAAAAATCAATACAATGCTTCTACACACCAAAGGAAATCATCAACAAAAATGAAAATAAACCTACTGAATGGGAGAAAATATCTGCAAATCATCTATCTGGTAAGGGATTAATATCTAAAATACATAAAGAACTCATTTATTAACAAAACCCCAAATAATCCCACTGAAAAAGGGGCAGAGGATCTTAATAAACAATTTACAACAGAAGACACATAGATGGCCAACAGGTACATGAAACAGTGCCCATCATCACTAGCCACCAGGGAAATGAAAATCTAAACTACAATCAGATATTAACTCATCCTGTTAGAATGGCAAGAAATAACAAGTGTTGGCAAGGATATTGGGGGGGGGGATTCTCATATGTGGTAGGTGGGAATGTAAACTGATATAGCCACTATATAAAAGAGTATGGAAGTTCCTCAAAAAATTAAAAATAAAACTGTAATATGATCCAGCAATTTCACTTCTGGGTATTTGTCCAAAGGAAACAAAACCACTATATTGAAAAGGTAGCTGCACTCTCATGTTCAGTGCAGCAGTATTTGCAATAGTCATGACATGGAAACAATCTATGAATCCATGTATCCATCAAATGATGAATGGAAAAATAAAATGTAATACACATTTTAGCCATAAAGAGAAGGAAATCTTGCTACTTGTAATGACATGGATGGGTCTTGAGGGCATGTTACTAAGTGAAATATATCTGAGAATGACAAATACTGTATGAATTAAATTATATGTGGAAGGGATGGAGGGAGGAGGAAGGAAGACCTGGATTCATAGAGAACAGTCTAGAAACAGTAGGTGGGCAAACTGGATGACGATGATCAAAAGGTACAAAATTCTATATTAAACTAGAAATCAACCACAGAAAGAAAAATGAGAAATGGTCAAATACAGGGAAACTAAATAACATGCCACTAAAAGACCAATCAGAAAAGAACTGAAGACAAACAAAAATGAAAACATGGCCTTACAAAATCTCTGGAATGCAGCAAAACAGTGTTAAGAGAAAGTGCATAGTGATAAAGGCCTTCCTCAAGAAACAAGAAAAATCTCAAATAAACAACCTATCCTACCACTTAAAAGAATTAGAAAAAGAACAAACAAAACCCAAAGTCAACAGAAGGAAAGAAATAAAGATCAGGGAGGAAATAAAATAAAGATTAAAAAAATAGAAGAGAACGACAAAACCGAGAGCTGATTTTTTGAAAAGATAAATCAAATCAAGAAACCTCTAGCCAGGCTCACCAAGAAGAAAAAAGAGATGACCAAAATAAACAAAGAAAGAAATGAAAGAGGAGAAATAACCAGTTATCACAGAAGAACAAAAAATCATAAAAGAATACTATCAGCAATAGTATAACAAAAAGTGGACAACCTAGAAAAAATGGACAAGTCACTAGAAATGTACATTCTGCCAAAACTAAGTCAAGAAGAAACTTATACTGATCCTTCTTAAACTATTTCAAAAAAAAATTGAAGAGGGAACACTCACAAATTTATTCTATGAGGCCACCATCATCACCCTGATACCATAAACCAAAGACACTACAAAAAAATAAAATTAGGAGTTCCCTTCGTGGCTCAGTGGTTAACGAATCCAACTAAGAACCGTGAGGTTGCGGGTTCCAACCCTGGCCTTGCTCAGTGGGTTAAGGATCCAGCATTGCCGTGAGCTATGGTGTAGGCTGCAGATGCAGCTCGGATCCCGCGTTGCTGTGGCTGTGGCGAAGGCCGGCAGCTACAGCTCCTGTTAGACCCCTAGCCTGGGAACCTCCATATGCCGCATGTGCGGCTCTAGATAAAGGCAAAAAAGACAAAAAAAATAAAAATAAATAAATAAAATTATAGGACAGTATTTTTGATGAATATAGATGCAAAAATCCTCAACAAAATATCAGCAAACCAACCCTAACAATACATAAAAAGGATCGTACACCATGATCAAGTTGGATTCATTCCAGGGTCAGAAGATGGTGCAACATATGTAAATAAATCAATGTGATAGACCACACTAACAAATGGAAAGACAAAAACCCCATGACCATCTTATAGACACAGAAAAAGTATTTGACAAAATTCAACATCCATTCAGTATAAAATCTCTCATCAGAGTAGGTATAGAGGGAACATATCTCAATATATTAAAGGTCACTTACTGAAATTCCCATTGTGGCTCAGTGGTAAAGAACCTGACTAGTAAAGATAAAGATGCAGCTTCGATACCTGGACTCACTCAGTGGGTTAAAGATCCAGTGTTGCTGTGAGCTGTGGTATAGATCTCAGATGTGGCCCAGATCCCGCGTTGCTGTGGCCGTGGTGTAGGCTGGCAGCTGCAGCTCTGAGTCAACCCCTGTCCTGGGATCTTCCATATGCCACAGATGCAGCCCTTAAAAAAAAAAAAAATTTACAACAAACCCGCAGCAAACATAACAGTCAACAGTGAAAAGCTTTTAAGCATCCCTGCTAAATTCAGGAACCAGATAAGGATGCCCACTCTCCTGCTTCCATTTACCAAGTACTGGAAGTCCTAGTCTCAGCAATCAGACAAGACCTTTTGCACAATAAAGGAAACCATTAACAAAATGAAAAAGCCTATGGACTGGGAGAAAATATTTGCAAATGATGCTACTGACAAGGGGTTAATACCTATAATATACAAACAGCTCATAGAACTCAATATTGGGGGAAAAAAACAATCAAAAAATGGGCAGAAGACGTGAATAGGTATTTTTCCAAAGAAGATATACAGATGGCCAATAGGCAATGAAAAGATGCTCACCATCACTAATTATTAAGAGAAATACAAATCAAATCCGCACCTCTCAGAATGGATGTCATCAAAACGTCTACATAATGCTGGAGAGGATGTAGAGAAAAACACTCCTTCCTACAGTGTAGGTGGGAATGTACACAGAAGCAACCACTATGGAGAACAGTATGGAGATTCCTTAAAAAAACTAAAAATAGAGGTACCATATGATCCAGCAATCCCACCCCTGGCACATATCCAGGAAAAAGGGTAACTCTAATTCAAAAAGACACATGCACCTCAATATTCATACCAGCACTATTTACAGTAGCCAAGACCTGGAAAGAACCCAAGTGCCCTTCAATAGAAAACTGACGTTAAGAAAATTGTGTGTGTGTGTGCACACACACACTGAAATATTACTCAGCTGAAATAATGCCATTTGCAGCAATATGGATGGACACACAGATTATAACACCTGGTGAAATATGTCAGAGAAAGGCTATTACTACATGATATCACTTTTATGTGGAATCTTAAAAAGAATAAAAATAAATCTATACACAAAACAGAAACAGACTCACAGACATAGAAAACAAACTTATGGTTACCAAAGGGGAGAATAAGCAGGGGAGGGATAAGGGAGGAGAGCGTGGGACTAATAGATTCAAACTACTAAACATAAAATAGATAAACAATAAGGATTTACTAGATATGTCAGAAAATTATATTCAGTATCTTATAAGAACCTGTAATGGCTTATAATCAGAAGAAAAACTGAATTACTGTACTATACATCTGAAACTAATACAATATTATGAATCAACTCTACTTCAATTAAAATAAATATATCTTTAAAAGGTACAAAATTCTAGTTATAAAATAAATAATTCCTGGGAGTTGCGGTCATGGCTCAGTGGTAACAAACCCAACTGGGATCCATGAGGACATGGATTTGATCCATGGGTTCGACCCCGGCCTTGCTCAGTGGGTTAAGGATCTGGCATTGCTGCAAGCTGTTGGTGTAGGTAGCAGATGCGGCTCGAATCCTGAGTTGCTGTGGCTGAATGTAAGTTGTCAGCTGTAGCTTCAATTTGACCCCTAGCCTGGGAACTTCTATTTGCCATAGGTGCAGCTCTAAAAAGACAAAAAGTAAAATAAAAATAAAATAAAAATATTCCTTGGGATTTAATGTACAGAATGATAAAAAAAAAAAAGTTGCTGGGAGAATAAGTCTTAAAAATTCTCATTACAAGAAATAAAGTTTGTAACCATGTGTGGTGATGGACTTTAACGAGACATATAGTAGTCATTATTTCAGATTATTCTAGTATTTTTAAATTGATTACAGATGCTTTTCCATTCAATGGTTATATAACTAAAATTCACGGACATAAATATAATCTATGCTAGTCGTCTATTCTATTTAATAATAAAAAATTCAGAATGTTGGGGAAATATAGTAAAAGGCATCACAGGTGTAATCAGTGATATAGGATCACAAACATACAATGAAAACATTCTCCCAACACACAGAGAAAAAATATCTCCCTCTCATGGGAATAAAACAGCTTCTGTAAATAATACTCAGATAATATTATAAACTTCTAAAAAATATAACATTTAAATAAACATTAATGTAAAGGTATTACTGAAGCTGTAGCCTACAATCAACATTCTGGTTACTTAATGGAATTTACACTTATGTGCATGCATGAGCCACATACATATGTGTACACCATGAAAACTTGGTAATCGACTCCTGTAACCAGTTACCTTGGCAATAATAACTTCTTTCTTCAGAATCTTCATAGCATAGTATTTCCCACTTGCCTTCTCTCGAACTAAGATAACTTTCCCGAAAGTGCCTTTACCTAGTAGTTTCAAATAGTCAAAATCATTCATTGTCTGAAAAATACAAATTAAAAAACGTAATATGAAACACATGATGGAATTCACTTGTAAACATATATGTATGTATTTGCATTATCTACTCAAAAGCAAGTTTTACCAATTTCTAACCACACTTGAATGGAATCAGACTGGTGCTGGTTGTCTCATCAGCCATCATGGATACTGGAGACAATAATTTTGAACCTAGAACTCAACTAACAAAGTACAAGGATAAAGGGAAAATAGTCATTTTCACTCATTTCCAAGGACTCATTTCTAAGGATTTATTAGTGTCACTACAGTCAGACAATGTGATAATAAAAAGTCCTCTATAAACACTTCCAAACGACATCTAAGAGAAAAGTACTCTTCGAAGGGAGTATTTGAGAATGTACACTATCAAAATAACGATGGACTTCAAGAAAGACAAATGTGTGTAAGTGTTGGAGCCCAATGTAAAGAAATAGAAGAATGACAGCAGTCTCTCTTCTGAGAAGGCGACTGGTGCAATTCAGAACAGAAAGTCATGGAGAGCGAGGAATGTCCTCAATCCACCTGTTTTCGGTTTCATTTCTCATTCTCATTTCTAAGGAAGGTGATTAAGGGGACTTTGCCAGGTAGATTGCTCTCCGGAACCCCTTCTGTGTATGCTTTTCCTCTTCTGCTTTTTATGAACATTCTTCCACAAACTTCCAGAATTTGGATAATCCCTGTCCGCTAATGCCCTCCCCAACCGAGCGTTCATTTTTGTGTACTTGTCCCTTTTAAAAGTTCCCAGTAGGCTTTTAGAGGGAAGGGGAGGTAACTGGTGTGCTCAGTTTAACATCTAAAATTGAAATTTAGTTTCAAGGGATTTAAAAATAACAAGTTAAGAATCTGGGGCTTTATCCTACAAGCAATCAGAAGTTCCTGAAGATGTCTGTGCTTTTTTTGGAAGTATTTCTTTCCTGCGCACCACCCATTTGAAGTAAATGTCAGAAATGTCTCAAACCAACAACCTCAGTTTCTGCCTTAAAAAACTAGAAAAAAGAGGAAATTAAGCCCAAAAGAATTAGAGGAAAAAAATAATGTAGGCCAGGGCAAAAATCAATTAAATTTTAAGAAGAAATAAAAACAGCAGAGGAAAACCAATGAAACCAAATGGTTGTTTTTTGAGAAAATCAATAAAGTTGACAAACCTCTAGCAAGATTAGCCAGAAAAATAAAGACAGGGCGTTCCAGTCGTGGTTCAGTGGTAATAAACCCTCAGTATCCATGAAGACGTGGGTTCGATCCATGGCCTTGCTCAGTGGGTTAAGTATCCGGCTTGGCAGTAAGCTGCAGCTCGGATCCAGATTTGCTGCGGCTGTGGTATAGGCTGGCAGCTGGGGGATTTTGACCCTAGCCTGGGAACTTCCATATGCTGTGGGTATGGCCCTAAAAAAAAAAAAAGAGAAAAATAAAGACAAAAAGACACAAATTACCAATATCAGGAACGAGAGAGGTGACATCACTACAGATTCTACAGATACTGAAAGGATCACAAGGGAATATTATGAACAACTTTATGTCCATAAAATCAACAACTTATATGAAATGAACAAATTCCTTGAAAGTCTCAAAATCAAAGCTCACTCAAAAAGGAATACATAACTTGAACAGTCCTGTATCTATCCAGGAAATTGAATTTGTGGTCAAAAACCTTCCAACAAGAAAACTCCAGGACCAGAGGGTTTCACTGGTGAATACTATAAACATCTAAGGAAGAAATGATACCAATACTATATAAACTCCTATAGAAAATTGAAAAGAAGAAGATAATTTCCAACTTATTCTATGAGGACATTGTTACCCTGATAACAAAACCCAAAAGAAACATTGTAACAAAACTACAGTGTTCTTGTAATGGTTGTAGACACATGTAAAAATTCTAAGAATTGTATAAACGAACACCTACACTCCTTTTCAGTAATATTTGCAACATAACTTTGGTAATTTTTCCAAATATCAAGTTACTTAGCCCCCATTCAGTAACATCTTTAATTCAAAAGAAAAGTAGCAAGAGATATCAGGGAAAACAAACAAGTACATTATTAATTCAACTAAAAACCAAAGACGTGCCACTAAATATACAGAACACAGTTAACAGAGCTAGTATCATTTGAACAAAATAGTAGGCAATATTAAGTAATTCCTTTCTCATTAACAGGTTTTTCAATTCACGTAATATTATGCGACCACAAAGCTATCTGTGCCAGGCAGCCTCCCACGATGGCTGCCGTGAACCCCCAGCTCCCTGTATGTACATGCCATTCTTCCCATGAAGAGGTGATCTCAGCTTTCCCTCTCCCTGGGCGGGCTTTGTGTCTAGCTTTGAACACAAAATACGATCGACGTGATATTGTGCCAGTTCCAGACTTAGCCTTTAAGTCTGGCAGCTTATGCTTTCTCCCTTTCGGAAAAGTCATTCTTAAAAGTCAGCTCTCATGCTGGCTATGGGGATGGGGGTGTGTTCCAGGCTATCTGCTTGAGAGAGAGGCCAAGGAGGGGCCCTGGAAGATGAGACACCACATGAAGAGCGAGTTTACTGGAAGAGAACCAAGAATTCAAACACTTAAGAGAGGTTTTCCTGGATTTTCCAACCCAGCCCATGTACCAGCTGAATGCAGCTGCTTGAAAGAGCCATGTGAGACTAGCAGACCTGCCCAGGCAAACCACAAAATCATGAGAAATAATACAGAGTCATTGTTTGAAGACATTAAGCTTGGGTAGTTTATTCACCGCAATAAAGAACTGAGAGCCATTATTCTCATAACTGGGCCACAATGTTGCTTTATTGCTCAAAGCTTCATTTGAGCAGTACCCTAATTTTTTATCTAAAAACACTGGAAAATGATACTTGTGTCCAACTACTAAATAAAACAAAGCTGAATTCTGGGGTTTAAAAACTGCTTTATGACATTGTCACATGAAAAGCAACATATAATTATAAAATATTACTATCTTCTTTAAGGACTGTGGTTCTTAGGGACAAGGAGGAAAAAAAAAAAGCTTGACATCCTTCACCCTAAATTTCACAGCTCCTGTCAGTCAATCTTATTTAAAAAAAAAGAAAGAAAGAAAGAAAGAAATTTACATTACTAACAAAGCATTCTAAGTGATAAAAATCAGAAACAGATATCTATTTATTTTGATAAAACTTCAGAAAATTTAAAAAGTATCCCAATTCTTTAGTGTGATATACAACGTAATTATCTGGTCTTCACAAATGAAATATAACCTACTGCAAATTGTTTTCCTCTTCCAGATGGTATTAAGGGAAAAGAAAAGTAAGAGTTTAATTAAAAATAAAAGCATACAATATGATTTATAATAACCAAGGCATGGGAGCAACCTAAGTGCCCATCAACAGATGGATGAAGAAGATGTGATATATACATACGATGTGATATATACATACAATGGAATATTACTCAGTAATAAAGTAATACCACTCATTAAAAAAGAATGAAATAATGCCATTTGCAGCAACACAGATGGACCTAGAGATTATCATAGTAAAGGCACTAAGTCAGAGAAAGACAAATATTATATAATATCACTTATGTGTGGGAATTAAAAGAATAGTACAAACGAACTTATTTACAAAACAGAAGCAGACTCACAGACAGAGATATAAACTTATAGTTACCAAAGGGGAAGAGAGGAAGGGATCAATTAGGAGTATGGGATGAACGGTTACGCACGAACATATATAAAATAGAAAAACAAGGATTTACTGTAGAGCACAGGGAACTATATTCTATATCTTGTAGTAACCTACAATGAAAAATAATTTTTGAAAAAGAAAATATATACACATATATATACACACATTTATCTGAACCACTTTGATATACAACTGAAACTAATACAATATTTTAAATTAACTATACTTCAATTAAAAAATTTTAAAAAGAGCACAAGATACTCTCTAGAAAAATTAATTCTTTATAACCCAAACCTAAGAATTCATTAGACAAATATCCCACATGGTATACTCCTTCCTTTACATAATCTCTAACATATCGACATGGCTGTTTTAGGTTGAGATGCATGTGCACACATAACAAGTGCTGAATAAACGCATTCAAATCACACACACTAGAATATAAGAAAAAGACTGTCTAAGCCCCAAATTAGGTTAAGTAAGTGTAAGTAATTGGAGAAGTATACAAGGAAAAAATACTGTGGTCTTAGCATATGTGATCAAGAAATATCAATTCTACACACATTTACAATATAAGAGATAAACCAAATAAAGCTCATGGGATAAAAAAAAAAAAGGAGGCTTTCAAGAAGTTCACCTCTCTGCCCACATCTCTCCTGCTTTCTACAGCACTTTCTCCCCAGGGAGGTGGAAGGTCCAGTCTGATCGGTCAGCTCTTACAACATGATCATGCTCTTCTCCCCACGGGTAGGAAGCAGGTCTGTTCTTTCCTTCCTCTGCTCCTCTGTGTGCTAACCACTGCTATGAGTATGGGAGTTAGGCATTAAGTAATAAAAATTCTAAGAACCAGAGTCACGTTTGTTGGGAAGATAGGAGGTACTAATTATACTTTTTATAAAAGTCATGAGATGATAACCAGCTGTCCTGGATGTGTGATGGGCACAGCATAAAAGGACCAACAGCCAAGTGCGAATCAAAATTTGGCTTCTCTGCCACATCTACAACCTACACTGCAGCTCACAGCAACGCCAGATCCTTAACCCACTGAGCGGGGCCAAGAATTGAACCTGTGTCCTCATGGATACTAATCAGGTTCGTACCGCTGAGCCACAAGGGAACTCCAAAATAATCACTTTTTAATTTAAAGGAAGATTGGCTCTTGAATCTGGCTGCAAGGCCTGTGCTGCTTTTCTCCACCATCAGAATCTTTCCCTCTCCAAGAGTTTTCATACTGTAGCAATACATAAAATAAGCATTTGTCTGATTCAGGTGACATGGAGTCAGTTAAGACAATTCTCAGCATAGCTGCCATAACCAGTAGCTACTCTTTTCATCCTAGTACCCATTTGTCAAAAAGCAAACAAAGAAGAAAAATACATTCTGTAAATTATAAGAAGGGTGTTCTTATCTCAGAATCTGAATTTCTATGATTCTTTTTATAATTTTTATAATTGACACAAAGGATATATAACTGACTCTTGTACAACATGGGTTTAAGCTGTTTAGGTCCACTTTCGTGTGGATTTTTTCCATAGTAAGTAGTACAGTACTACACGAGCTGCTGTTGGTCAAATCCTCAAATGCAGAACCACAGACACAAAGGAACCGTGGATATGGTGAAACTGCTGCTTCAGAGAAACCACAGATATGGAGGTACTAGGGGCAGAGAGGGCCAACTATGGTGGGCTCCCCAAGCCTCCGTGTTGTTCAAGGGTCAGCTATAGTTCTAGAGCCCTTTATCTTAAAGAAGTGATAGTAAAATTGCACCCTTTGAACCAAGTTACTAGGATCATTATAGAATAGTGATAAAATGTTCTTTCTCTGCATTATTACTTTAAACTATTTTATACTATTTCATTTTAAATGAAATAAACAATTACAATGGAAATAAGATAAAGGTCAAATAAGACAACAGACTCTCCAAAATTCAAAATACTTGGAAACTTAAAGTTTCAGTGTTTCTCAATCTCTTAGTTCAGTGTGCTAGAGTCCCGTATTCTAGAAGACTCTGCTTCAAAAATATGTGGTTGTTTATGTGTCTTTTTTGTTGTTGTTGTTGTCTTTTTAGAACCACATCTGTGGCATATGGAAGTTCCCAGGCTAGAGCTCGAATTGGAGCTGCTGAGGCCAGCCTACACAACAGCCACAGCAACGCCACATCAAAACCACATCTGCGACCTACACTGCAGCTCACGGCAATGCCAGATCCTTAACCTACTGAGCAAGGCCAGGGATCAAACCTGTGTGCTCACGGATACTAGTTGAGTTCATTACCGCTAAGCCACAATAGGAACTCCCTGTTTATATATCTTTATGTGGATAAAGTGGAATACTAGCTAATAATAGCTAATATTCATCAAGCACCTAGTATGTAAACACTTTACATACACTCCCCAAAATATTTTAATATTGAGAGCTCTGTAAAAACCACTGTTATCTCCTTTTCATAGAAGAAGAGTTTGAACTAAAGGACAGAAGGATTAAGAAACTTTCCCACAATTACACACATGGTAGACCCAGGACTTGAATCCAAGCAGTAGGACAACAAAAACCTCACTTTCTACCACTATTCTATAATATTAAAATTCTGACTTTTCCAAGAGTGCTCTAATAGAAAATGAAATTAGTATCTCAGCACTGTGTAAATGAAATGATCTGACAAACTATTCTGAGGGACAGAGTGCAATCGTAAGAGAGACTATTTGCATAATTTTGTTTCTAATATAGCTTGGTTATGAGTATAACAATTGTAGAGACTGTAAAAGCTCAAGATATACGTGAATCAACAAAAAGAAGTAGACTATACACTGGAGTTGCCTAGTTTAAGTCATTATATGCTTGAGTAAGATATTTTAACTTCTCTTAATATCAGATAACTCAACTATAAAGTGTGATAACAGTACCTATATGTGATTCCTATGAGAATTAAATGAGATATATACAAAAGCACCGCTTAGAGTCTAGCACAAAATAAGCATGTATAAATGCCTGTAAGTGATAATTAATGAAAGTGATAAACTATAAGATATCAACAGTAATAACTGAAAACAGGAAAATGTATTATGCTTTATAATCACTTATGACCAGCCCTAATAGAAAGTGAGATCTTCATACATTTCCATCTTTATATCTTTCAAAATATTTGTCTCTCTTCATTCAAAGTTCTTCTGGTAAATGTCCATATTCATTTCCAAAATCCTTACATCTATCAGAAACAGTATTTCCAGTTAGTGTTATAAACTCACCACATTCAACCTCAAACTGCCTAAATAGCATCATATTCTTAACCATTATTAGGCAGAATTTTAGGAATTCTAGACTGAAACAGGGTAAAGTTGGTATAGCTTGGTTATTGGATGCGGTACTTCATTACTCAAAGGATAAGATTAATCAAGATCTGAATTTAAATTTGAGGATATTCAAATTTCAAATTAACTGTGTACACGTGTACATACATGAGCAAAAGCAGCTTTCTCCTTTGCATAAATGGGCAAAGCTGGACTGTGCTTTTCTCTTTGCAGTGACTGAGGAACAAGGGCAGGGACAGTTAAGATGACTCCAAAGAGGGATACAGTTCAACAACCAGAGGATAAGTCTTCAAGGAAGACACATAGGGTTCCCAGACATTTAGCCAAGATCAAGCACAGCATATTATTCTAATTCAAACAGAAATTTCAGATAGTGATAGGATAATTAAGTTGTGACTGCAGAGCTCTCCAAGTTCACATGGTTAAATTAGCATACAGAAAAAAAGAGGATTTCAACTCAGGCAGTCTAATTTTGCAGAATTCTTAATCACTGTTACCATATTACACGGGTAATTACCTCAGGAATTAGTGTTTTCCTACCTGAAGATTAATTTAAAATCTAATATAAAAATATATTCTAACATCAAAAATGGCATGTTCATGTATTTTGAACACCTATATCTTTAGATTAATCTTAAAATATTTTTCATATAACGGAGCTGATTTTCAATTTTCTACAGCAATGAAAAATATAATTTATAATTCCAATAAATGTATAAGTCGGTGCTTACTATTCTGGAGCACTGAGGAAGGAAAAATCCGTTTCCCTCATTGGCCCAGAAGCAGCCATTACAATAAAAAGCTGTCATTTCCAAGACTGTTCACTTCCCTGCTGACCATTACTGAGGCTGGGGCACCAAGCAGGAAGTACACCAGAGCCATCTGAGCTTCTGCTTTTAGGAGAACACAGGATGCCAAATGGCAAAGGACCAAGTCATTATGGAAAACATTTTACTTCCAAGTTTCTAAAATAGATTTAAAAACAATAAGGGGGAAATGCAAATTATAAAGCGGTATGATAGCACATCAGTCACCACTTCCTAACAAGCCCTATCAGCATTCAGAGCTAACTGCTGAAGCCCTGAAGTTAAAGTGATGTTGGAATTACTTGGTTTTAAACAACAGGTTTAAGATTCACCTGAATAAAAACCATCCACACTGACATAATGGCATATTCTAAGACCACTGGCTGATAATTTCTGCAAATGTCAGTTGTTAACTTATTTCTTCTGCACACATAAATGTTGTGCTGAGGAGAAAGTTAAGTGCGTCTTTTCTACCTTTCTTTTATGATGGGTTGTAGAAGCATCCATCTCTTCCTCTCCTATATTATCGATTTGTGAAGTTGGACTACAATTCATTCTCTCTTCTTCTTGCCTCTGAAGTCTGTCTGCTACAGCCTGGATAGCTTCTGTCCATTCTTCCCTATAAAAAACAAGAAAAAAATTCCCACAAGAATTTTACAAGAATGGTAAATGAGTCAAATAAAATCAACATGAAATCCATTTCAGAATAATACATAACCCCCACCTTTGCTCCAAGATGAAGTTAATCCTAAGAGCATTTTACATGACAGGCCTAAAGTCTGTAGAAACATTTATTTGGAAGTACATTTAATGGAAAAAAGAGAGAGAGAAAGAAAAGGTACAGTTAAATTTTAACTCTCTGTACACATCTTATCTGTAAAGTATACTGACCCCCAAAAGTTTGTTGCACTTTTTTTTTTGTGTGTGTGTGTGTGTCTTTTTGCCTTTTCTAGGGCCGCACCCGTGGCACATGGAGGTTCCCAGGCTAGGGGTCTAACAGGAGCTGTAGTCGCCGGCCTTCGCCACAGCCACAGCAACGCGGGATCTGAGCGACGTCTGCAACCTACACCACAGCTCACGGCAATGCGGGATCCTTAACCCACTGAGCAAGGCCAGGGATTGAACCCGCAACCTCATGGTTCTTAGTTGAATTCATTACCCACTGGGCCACTAAGGGAACTCCTGTTGCACTTCTTTAATGTTGTATTTAGGCACTGTAAATCAGTCACTGACATACCCAGTTTCTTAACTATGGTCCAAAAGAAGTTCTACAAAAAAGTTTATAAGCCAAAACCTTTCACTGTACCCAGATGATAGGTAAGTTTCTTAAAGAAGTGAAAAAAAAAAAAAAGCAATGAGCATATTTTGTAGAGTATAAATCTCAGCAGCAGCAGTATCAAGAGTTTACATTTTGACAATTGTGCTATCAGAAAAAGAATCATTTATTTCCATATACATTTTACAATCAGTTTGTAGATTTCTTAAAATGCAGTCTGTCAGAATTGCATTAAATCTACAGATAAAGCTGGAGGATATTGCCACCTTAATAAATTGTCTTCTCATCCATGAACACAGTACATAAATTTCCATTTATTTAGGTCTTTAATTTCCCAACACAGTGTTTTTGAATTTTCTGTGAAATTATCTTGCAAATCTGTAACTGAATTTATTCCTAAGTATTCATTTATGCTATTACGGAGATTTAAAACTTGGTTTAAGTTTCTAATTTTTCTGCTAGTACTTAGGAAAAAAATTGCTTTTTGTATGTTGACCTTGACATTTTGAGAAAAACATTTTTAATCTGACTCAATACTGTTCACTGATATCGAGCTGTTCAAGTTTTCCAATGTTTTCTTGGGTAATATTGGTAATTTGTGTGTTCCCTCTTTTTACTATTTTTCCTAACAATCTACCAAGACATTTTTCAATTCTATTATTTTTGTCCAAAAAACTAAATTTAGTTTATTGACTATTATTTATCTGGATTCTATTTAATTGATTTCAAATTTCTATTGTTTCATTCTTTCAGGTTGCTTTCGGGTGAATTTACTCTACTCTTCTACTTAAGAAAAAAACTTGGTTATTGACTAGAAAACTTCCTTCTTTCAAATACAAACAGTAGTAGTGATACACTTGCCTCTAGGCATTCATCACACTACATCCCACAATCGGGACATGCTTTATTTTCATTACCATTCAGTTAAAACTAAACTTGGGAGTTAGGGGCAATAACCATTCATGAAGTTGAAAATCTGCATCTAACTTTATAATCCACCCTGCATATCTGTGGTGCTGCAACCTCAGACTCAACTGCCCAAGCACTGTGTAGTAATGGAGGACGTATTTACTGGAAAAAAAAAAAAAAAAAATCCACATATAAGTGGATCTGTGCACTTCAAACACACACTATTCAAAGGTCAGCTGTAATTTGTAATGGCTCTTTTTTTTAATTTTGTTTTTGATTCAATGACTGCTAAGAGGTAGGTTGTTTAATTTCCAAATACATGGGAGTTTTTCTAGTTCTCTTATTCACTAGATTTCTAATCAATTGTTTTATAATCCATGATTATGTTCTGGCAAATGAACCATATGCATTTAAAAACCATATGTATTCTGTCATTTTGGGGTATAGTATTCCACAAAATATCAATATTTCATCAAGGTGGTTGATAGTATAATTAATTCTGTCTTTGATGATTTTCGGTGTAGCTACTCTATCAGTTATTGAAAGAAATTTTATATTTCCAAATACGATTGTGAGATTGTCTATTCTTCTCTTTTTGTTATTTCATGTATACATATTCATGATTGTATATCATCCAACACAACTGATCTCTTAATTATAACTTACTAGTCTCTAGTAATAATTGTTTTACTTTGAAATCTCACATAGCAAATCTCCTTTTTAGGCTTATTGATTGCATGACATAACCTCACTTTATATTTAAAGTGAAACTTTTATAGACAATATTGAAATGAACATTTCATTTTCATCAGCTCTAAAATTCTCTGTCTTTTCGCGGAAGTATTTTTCCTGGCCGCACCTGCAGCATGTGCAAGTTCCCAGGTCAGGGATCAAACCTGCACCATAGCAGCGACCCGAGCCGCTGCAGTGACAGTGCTGGATCCTTAACTTGCTACAATACAATTCCTAATAGCAGTTATTTAATATGTCAATATTTCATGCAATTATTTATATGGTTGCCCAAGAGCCCACTGTTTTTCTGCTCATTTCCTCTTATTTTCCTCTTTTCCCTTCTACATTTATTAGTTTAGATTTTATTCAGAATTCCAGTTTTGTTTTCCTACAGTCTTTCCAACCATCTCTTTTTCTGCATTATTTAAAAATAATCCTTAACTTATATAGAGTCCACTTATAAAGCATACTGGAATAAATAACTTATGATTCTCCTTCTCTTCAGATAAGCTTTGCAATCATCATAAGCTTTGCGATCATCATACTCTTGCTTTAAGTAGTTATCCTCGAAATTGTAACATTCACCCTCCATTTAGCAAAGTCTAACATGTCCATGCTTGTAATTCTTTTCAGAAAATGTAGTGAAAGCTTTAGAAATGAACTACATTGTCCTCTCATCTCAATTTATATGTTACTACTTCAGATTTTTTCACTCTTCATATAAGTAAACCACAAAATACATTATTATCACTCATTTAGCTTAATCAATTTATTTACCATTTTAATTTTTTTCATTCATTCTTACAGCTTTCCTCCCATGTGGGGTTATTTTTATTCTACCTGAAGAATATTCTAGTAAAATATTTTTCATTTTCACTGAATACCTTTTTCCATCCCGTCAGTCTCTGTATAACAGATCTGAAGTAAGTCTCTTACAGGCAGCATATATACAGGTCTTCCTTTTGTATCCATTCAGCCACTCCATGTCTTTTGAGTTGAGCACTTACTCCATATTTCTTTGACCAAATATAGTTCTCTTAATCTGTCTGACAACTCCATTATCTGGAGCCCCCATGAATCTGACTCTGCTATCTACTTTGTTTTTGTGGTTTTGGCTACACTGTCTTGAATCTCTGTGCACTTTTTTTTAATGAGTATTGAACAATGTACATGAAAAAATAAAGAGTTGAAGGCCTAGTAAGATACAATCTTTAGAGATTGCTTTTAGTAGGCTCCTAGGAGACTAGAAAAAGTGGAGAATGTTAACCGAGTTTAAGGCCTGAAATAATTTAATGCTAGACTTTAATCCCTTAAAGGTAAATCTATATCTGTTTTTTTATTCTAGGGTCTAGTTCTTTAGCGTGCCAACCTAGAACATAGTTATTTACCCTGCCTCCTTGTGGGAGGCTCTAGGTTCTGGAATAAGACTCCTAGATCCGACAACTCCTCCAAACCTTAACATCTCATACATGTCTTCTATAATTGGCAGACACCCCTAGCGAAAGGGTGGGCTCACCTCTCTGGGTTTCTTTCTTCCATAAGGTTTTGGCCCGTAATTTTTCACAGCCATATTGGCTCCTAGGTGGATTACGGACCTAAATCACGTAATTCACCGTAAGTGAACATCACAGGGGCGTGTGCGTGTGTGTGTGTGTGCGTGTGTGTGTAAAAGAGTACTGGGCCCAAGCATCTCACTAAGACAGAGGATGGCCAGTCTCCTAAATCCTAAGTAATGCTGGAAAATGTAGAAAATTTAGACAACAGAACAAGAGAGTCCTATGAAACAAGTAAATCAAAGTACATATACCACTTATACAAAAGTGAAACAATTTTTACGAACCAATCATGTGAAAATAAATAATTATAATACTTAATATATGTGTGCTGCTAAAGCTCAAACAAGCCATGGAGTAGTGAGAACTTACAGTGATGGGAGAACTTTGATATTATTTATAATTCTTACAAGGTGTTACAGGTAAAAGATAACAGTTTTGTGTTGAACACAGCAGTGCTCTATGAAAAACAACAGTAAATTTGGGTTAGGGACCCAAGGAGAGAGATGACTTATAAATGGAAATCTACGAAATGAGCTGGAAAAGGAAGAAAGTGTGAGGAAGAGAAAGTGTGAGGAAGAGACAGACAAGGCAAAGTATTCTGGCACAAGGCAAAAGGCCAGAAAGAGCTCTACCTGATGTGAGAACCCCAGGTAGTTAAATACAGCTGCAATACAAGGTGGATGTATGTGCGAACCTTCACTTGTGTGTGTAAGTGTTGCTGGGCCTTGGTGGTGGCAGCGTGATTAGCTGTAAGAAAAGGAAATGACGTGGTTCGTAAAATGGATGAGCCTGTATGACATAATGAGGTATATATGTGAAATCATATATAACAGTGAGTATTTTGAGGTGCATTTATTAAAATCAGAGAAAAAATAAATGCATCTGCTTTCTGAAAAATGATTAAATACTGCTTAGAATCAGAGAAATAACAGATACTATCTGAAAGGAAGAGACAAAACTGTTATTATCTGCAGATGCTATGCACCAGAGAATAAACGTTTTGAGTTACATAATAAACAGAAACCAACAGCTTTCCTTCTAAGACATAAGAAATATAAGAAAAAGGAATGTAAAACATCTTCCTAATCAGAAAAGCAATAAAAATATAAAATAGCTACCAATAAGCTTACTGTTTGAAATAAAGAGGAAAAAACTCTACTAAAGTATTTAAGTAAATATAAACAGCAGATATTCTAGTGTAAAGCTAAATATTATAAATGTATCAATGTTTCCCAAATTAATTCATAAGTATAATGCAGTTCATTCAAAACGCTAACAGGGGAGTTCCCTGGTGGCTCAGCAGGTTAAGGATCTGGTGTTGTCACTGCTAAGGTGCAGGTTCAAGTCCTGGCCCAAGAACTTGCAAATGCTGCAGACACAGCTAAATAAACAAATAAACAAAATGCTAATAGGAATTTCCTTGAGATCTTAAAAAATAACCTAAGAATGCACTGGAGACATCAGAAAAATGGCAGACTATCAAGCCCTATATCCTCCTTCCTATCGCAGACACCAACTCGATAATAATACAAGGATTAATTCCCTTTGTGAGAAATCCAAAAATCGGTTTAGAGGCTCCTATATCCCAAACAAGTAACCTCTCCCTCGGGAAAGAAAGAGAAAGAGCTCAGTGTACATCCAATATTCGCACTTTTTACGGGACTGGGTTTTGTCTCATCCTGACTTGGATTGGGTTCTGTCTTATCTGATATGGAGCAGTGATGGGAGCACTGCCATAACCTAGAAGACTAGGTGGTAAGGAGAACAAAAGAGAGCTAGGGGACTTGCAGTGGTTCCAAAGAATCTGCACTCTAGAGACAAGCACTAATAGGGAAGGTATTAGTGGAAAATGACTACATTAAAAAAGAAGAAAGAGCTCAAATAAATAACCTACCTTTATACATAACTAAGCCTACAGTTAGGAGAAGGAAGAAAATAATAAAGATTAGAACAAAAACACACAAAATAGAGAACAGAAATATTCAATGAGAGCAACTGTTGGCTTTTTGAAAAGCTCGACTAAATTGACAAAGCTTTAAGTGAAACTAAGAAAAAAAGGAGAGAAGCCTCCCTCAAAATTAGAAGTGAAAGAGGAGGCATTAAAACTGAAATAAAAAGTAGTGTAAGAGATTACTATAAATAATTATAGGCCAACCTACTGGATAACTTGGAATAAATGGATAAATTCCTACAAACATACAACTTACCAAGACTGAATCAAGAAAAAATAGAAAGCTTGAACAGACCAATAATGAGATTAAGTCAGTATTCAAAAACAACCTAAGAAAACCCTAGTACCAGATGACTTCACCTGCAAATTCTATCAACCATTTAAAGAATTAATACCAATCCTTCTTAAAGAGGAAAATCTTTCAAACACATTTTATTTTTACTTATTTATTCATTTATTTTTGTATTCTTAGGACCACACCCATAGAATATGGAGGTTCCCAGTCTAGGGGTTGAATTAGAGCTACAGCTGCCGGCCTACGCCATAGCCACAGCCACTCCAGATCCAAGCCCCAGCTGCAGCCTACACCACAGCTCACAGCAATGCTGGATCCTTTACCCACTAAGTGAGGCCAGGGATCAAACCTGCATTCTCATGGTTACCAGTCAGATTCATTTCTTCTGAGCCACGAGAGGAACTCCTCAAACACATTTTATAAGGCCAGCATCACCCTGATATCAAAGCCAGAAAAAGACATACACGCAAAGAAAACTACCAGTCAATAAGGTCCCTGATGACCTTAGATGCAAAATTCTTCAACAACAAAAAAACCTAGCAAACCGAATTTATGAGCACATTAAAAGGATCATACACCTTAACCAAGTGGGATTTACCTCTGGGATGCAAAGATGGTGCAACATATGCAAATCAATGTGATACACCACATTAACAGAATGAAGGATACAAATTACATGATCATCTCAACAGATCCAGAAAAAGCATTTGATGAAATTCAATGCTTCTTCATCATAAAACACTAAACAAATTAGGAATAGAAGGAAACATCAATATAAAAAAAGGCCACACATAAAAAGCCCACAGCTGACATCAATATTCAATGATTTTAAAAACTAAAAAATTTTCCTCTAAAATCAGAACAAAGCAAAGATGTCTATCTACCCTTTCTATTTCTACTCAACATTGTATTGGAAGTCCCAGCCAGAGCAATCGGGCAAGAAAATTTTAAAAAAGGCATCCAAATCAGAAAGGAAGAATTAAAAGTATCTCTCTTCAGAGCTCCATTGTGGCTCAGTAGAAATGAATCCAACTAGTAACCATGAGGTTGCAGGTTCCACCCCTGGCCTTGCTTGGTGGGTTAAGGATCTGGCATTGCCATGAGCTGATGCAGGCTGCAGATGCAGCTTGGATCTGGTGTTGCTATGGATGTGGTGTAGGCTGGCAGCTACAGCTCCGTTTTGACCCCTAGCCTAGGAACCTCCATATACTGCGGGTATGGCCCTAAAAAGCAAAAAAAAAAAACCTCTTAGCAGATGACATGATTTCATCTGTGAAAATCCCAAATATTTCACCAAAAAACTTTTAGAACAAATGAATTCAGCAAAGTATCAGGATACAGAATTAACATATAAACCAGGTTTATTTCTATATACCAACAACAAACATCCAAAAAGGAAATTAAGAAAGCAATCTCATTAACAATAGCATTGAAAAGAATGAAATACTTAGCAATCAATTTATCTAAGGTACAAGTTGAGGCAAAAAAATGGTACACTGAAAACTACCAAATATTGGTGAAAATAAATAAAAATAATCCTTTGCTCATGGATTAGAATACTTAATATTGTTGAAATGTTCATACTACCCAAAGTGATCTATAGATTCAATGCAATTCCTATCAAAATTCAAGTGCCATTTTTTGCAGGAACAGGAAAACAATCCTAAAATTTATATGAAACTGCAAAGGATCCCAATAGCCAAAATCATCTTCAGAAAGAAAAACAAATCTGGAAGCATCACACTTCCTAACTTCAAAACATACTACAAAGCTACAGTAATGAAAAATATGGTCCTGGCATAAAGACAGATATATGGATCATTGGAAAATAGGGAGCCGAGAAATAAACCCATGCGTATATGATCAAATGATCTCTACAAGAGTGCCAAGACTACAAATGGAGAAAGGACTGTATCTTCAACACAGGGTATGGGGGAAACTGGATATCCACCCGAAAAAATAATGAAACTGAATCCTTATCTTATACCATATGAAAAGATGTGAAATTAGGAAACTCTAAAAGCAAAGCAAAGGGATAAAGCTTCTTAACATTGGTTTAGGCAATGACTTCCTGGCAATAAACACAAAAATGGACAAGTTGGGAGTACATCAAACTAAAAAGCTGCACAGCAAAGGAAACAATCAACGGAGTAAAAAGGAAACCTATGGAATGACAGAAATCATATAAGGTGTTAACCAAAATATATAAGGAATTCCTACAATTCAAAAGCAAAAAATCTTCAGCCCAAAGCACCATTTCCTCATGTCCTGCAACAGGAACAAGAACACGGCCACTCTCCTACCCAGCTGCTACAATCACTCATCAGCAGAGATGTTAGCCGCCACTGCCCACAGCCTACAGGCCATCTACCAGTGGGCCCTCAGTAAAGGGGAGCTCCTGCTGCCTGAGAAATTGAGGTATTGTACAATCAACCAGCAGGTTCCAGAACCGTATTTTTCTGGGCTCCCATTATGAAACGGGTGTTGGTGTATGATGGACTGGTTGACATACCCAGACTTTCAGAAAAACCCAGCATATCTCAACCTGCTATTCTGATGGCTTCCAGGTTTATTTGATCAAGACACTTGTAATTATTAAAAAAAAAAAAAAAAAAAACCTGGAGTTTGCTGTTAATTTCTTTGTTAGGGCAGCAGGAACCTCTCAGCTTTTCATATTTAGAGATATAACCAAAAACTAAAAGCTAAAGTAAACAAATAATCAACGTCACACACTACATTAACAAAAGAAAAGTCAAAAACCACATGATCATCTTAATAGATGCAGAAAAAGCATCTGACAAAATCCAACACCCATTCATGATAAAGACTCTTATGTGGGTACGGGGGAACATATCTTAACATAATAAAAGCCATTTGTGACAAATCCATAGCCAATATAATACTCGATGGAGAGAAGCCGAAAGCCTTCCCACTAAAATCTGGACCAAGACAAGGATGCCTACACTGACCACTTTTATTCAACACAGTATTGGAAGTCCTAGCCACAGCAATCAGACAAAAACAAGAAATAAAACGTATCCAAACTGGAAGAGAAGAAATAAAATTGTCACTGCATGCAGACGACATGATAGTATATACTGAAAACCCACAGGACCCCACTCAGAACGACTGGAACTGATCTATGAATTCAGCAAAGTGGCAGGATACAACATTAACATTCAGAAATCAGTTGCATTTTTGTATACTGCCAATGAAATATTAGAAAAGGAATATAAAAATACAGTACCTTTTAAAATCATACCCCTGAAAATTAAATACCTGGGAATAAACTTGACCAAGGAGGTGAAAGATTTATATATGCTGAGAACTATAAAACATTAATCAAGGAAACTAAAAAGGATTCAAAGAAATGAAAAGATATTCCGTGTTCCTGGACTGGAAGAATATCGTTAAAATGGCCATACAACCCAAAGCTATCTACAGATTCAATGCGCTCCCTATCAAACTACCCATGACATTTTTCACAGAACAATCCAAAAATGTATACAGAACCATAAAAGATCCAGAATTGCCAAAGAAATACTGAGGAAAAAACAAAAAACAAAACAAAAAAAAAAAAAACAAAGCAGGGTGTATAACTCTCCCAGACTTCAGACTATTACAAAGGTACACAGTAATCAAGATAGTGTCATACTGGTACCAAAACAGACATACAAGCCATGGAACAGAACAGAGAACCCAGAAATAAACCCAGACACCTATGGTCAATTAATTTTCAACAAAGGAGGCAAGAATATAAAATGGGAAAAAGACAGTATTTTATCAAGTTGTGCTGGGAAAACTGCACAGTTTCATGTAAATCAATGAAACTACAACATAACGTACCCTCATACCATGCACAAAAATAAACTCAAAATGGCTTAAAGACTTAAACATAAGACAAGACACCATAAAACTTCTAGAAGAGAATATAGGCAACCATATCACTGACATCAACCATACAAATGTCTTCTTAGGTCAGTCTCCCAAAGCAATAGAAATAAAAACAAAAATAAGCCAATGGGACCTAAAAAAACTTACAAGCTTTTGCACAGCAAGGGAAAAACCATTAAAAAAAACAAAAACAAACAAAAAAAAACAGACAACCTACAGAATGAGAGAAAAGTTTCAAATGATGCAACCGAAACGGCTTAGTCTCCAAAACACACAAACAGCTCATACAACTCATCAGCAAAAAAACAAACAACCCAATTAAAAAGCAGGCAGAAGACCTAAATAGGTATTTCTCCAAAGAAGACATACGGACGGTCAACAGGCACATGAAAAAATGCTCAACATCACTAATTATCAGAGAAATGCAAATCAAAACTACAATGAAGTACCACCTCACACTGGTCAGAATGGCTTTCATTAGTAAGTCCACAAATAACAAATGCTAGAGAGGGTTTGGAGAAAAGGGAAACTTCCTACACTGTTGGTAGGAATGTAAATTGGTACAACCGCTATGGAAAACAGTATGGAGGTACTTAGAGAACTAAATATAGAACCACCATATAATCCAGCAATCCCACTCCTGGGCATATTACTCAGACAAAACTTTCACTGAAAAAGATACATGCACTCCTATGTTCATAGCAGTGCTATTCACAAGAGCCAGGACATGGAAACACCTAAATGTCCAAAGACAGATGACTGGATTAAGAAGATACGGTACATATACACAATGGGAAACTACTGAGCCATTAAAAAAAAGAAAATAATGCCATCTGCAGCAACGTGTACAGAACCAGAGACTCTCATACTAAGTGAAGTAAGTCAGAAAGAGAAAGACAAATACCATATGATGCCACTTTTGTCTGGAATCTAATATTCAGCACAAATGAACCTATCTACAGAAAAGAAACAAATTCATGGGCGTGGAGAACAGCCTTGTGGTTGCCAAGAGGGAGGGCGAGGGGTGGGATGGACCGGGAGGGTGGGGCTAGTAGATGCCAACTACTGCCTCTGGAGTAGGTAAGCAATGAGAGCCTGCTGTATAGCATAGGAACTGTGTCTGAGGACTTGAGACGGGACATGATGGAGGATAATGTGAAAAACAGAGCGTATATAAATGTATGAGTAGGTCAGTTGGCTGTACAGCAGAACTTGACAGAACATAGTAAATCAACTATAACTAAATTTTTTTTAAAAGTTGAGACTATTTTAAAAAATAGTAATAATTAAAGGTTTTGCTTTCCTACATGTTAAAATTTTATAAGGTCTAATTAAGACCACGTAGTCTTAGTGCTATAATGACAGAAAAAAAGGGGAAAAAAGCCTAAAAATACAAATATTAATGTATAAATGCCTTCTATAATCAGAAAGGAATGGATTATTCAATAAATGCAGCTCAGACAACAGTCTCATCTTTTGGAAAAAAAAAAGACTCCAAATTTTTATCATAAAATGAAATAAATACAAGGTTTTAAAAGATGAATTTAGTTTACAACAGGTAAGGATTTTAGAATGACAGGCAAAAACACTGACAATACAGAATTTTCCTAGCTCTCACTTCCTCTTTCTAACATTAACATTACAGTCATATAAAGTCTCCAAACACCAGATTCTAGATGAATATAGAAAAACTCTCCAATGGCAAATATAAATACGCTGTTTTTCATTTTCACTAAAACTGCTTTCTTCTAATCACAAATGCAAATGAAAACTAACTGTTCCCAAAAGTAGTGTGATATTATTGCAGAAATAGCAAAGTAGATATTTTAGTGTTAAGATATGGCTTAAGTCCAGCTTTGCCAATGTAAATGGAAAAGTGAATCATGCTTTAGTTGGATGTTATAAATCCACTAAGAATACTTTCAAGGAATATACATGAAGTTCCATTCATTCAGCCAGTCAACAAATACTACACTGGATCCTGGACTATGAGCTAAAGATAAAATAATGAGCAAAGATGATACGGTGCTTGGCAGTCAAGACTCTCACAGTCTAGTGAGAAAGGCAAACAGAGATTCTAGCGGAGATACACCTGATGAGAAAGGTACAAGGAGATGAGTACGCAGATAGCAGGGAGTCCCACCCAGTCTACAGAGTCAGAGAAGGCTTTGTAGGAAATGTGACATTTTGAGCTCAGATCTGAAAGATACAGGATAACTATGCAAGCCGAGGATCCAGCTTATAAAATGTTCAGAGAAGACAGGTCAGCATGGGGAGGGAGGCTACACCAAATTCTGTGTACACCAAAGACTCCCCTACCTCTGCACAGAGTAAGGCTGGAGATGCATAAAAGAAAATAACTGCCAGTCCTCAACTCTGGTTACAGAATTAGATTTCTGAGCAATTTCTCATTCTTTTCTCTATGTCCTAATGTAATCGATGACACATTTCCATTTACTACTTATTTATTTTTATTTATTTATTTAGTCTTTTTAGGGCCACACCCGCGTGGCATAGGGAAGTTCCTAGGCTAGAGGTTGAATCAGAGCTACAGATGTCGCATCAGCTACAGTTTCTGCTGAGCAACGACGGGAACGCCTCTATTTACTATTTACTGACTAAAACGTATTATTAAAATAATACTTTATGTTGGGGGGGTTGTTTTTGTTTTAAATCTTAGACAAGTTCCTTAGGATATAATTTATTCATCTGGGAAATAAGACTAACATTTAACTTCGCAAAGTTTCTGATTTGGAACAAATATGATGACATGTAGGAAAATGATTTTGCGGTTGTTGGCCCTAACTCAGTATCAGAGCCACCAGGTAAGAGGATACAGAGATGGAATTACAGGATGGGGGAGAGGAGGCAGAAACTGAGTAGATCAGGAGGATGACATGTGACCCTGATGAGGTTGGTGTGATAGTTATTAATATTCTGCCACCTCCCTCTTCAGCAATGATAATAGGCAATGCCAATCAAGCCTGATATTTATTTTTTCCTCACCCCGAGTTTAGAGCCAGTCTCAGAGTCCTTCACAGCATAACACTCCAGGAAGCCATTTGCATAATGGCATGTTATTTGAAACCTTCTGCAATCACTAGCGTTAAAATGCCAGATATGAACACAATTATATAATTTTTAAATGGCAGTCTGGTGATTAAAATCACCTCTTTAATTTATATTTTAACTTTAAATGTCCTGTTTTCTGTTAAAAAAAAAAGTCTATCTTATAGCACTTCCAGAGGTTTTGATTTAGTAATGTGTAAGCCTGTCACTTACTATACCAGAAACAGAACAATTAAGGGACTATAGCATTTTATAATGTCTTTACAGATACTTACAAATGGTCAAGTCAGATACGCATCCATCTTTAGACTGACTGTCTCTTTTTCATAAAATGGAAAAAAAATTAGTTTCTTACCTTTCCTCTGGAGTATCTACATGAAATGTCCTCTCTATAACAGTGGTCCACTGAAGACATCTGATAATAAATGTGTTTGGCTTTGGTCGTTCTGTTTTCATTAACTGGCATTCTAGAAACAAAATAAACACGTTTCTTTGAAGACATTTATATTGAAATCAAGTAGTATAATTCTCAATTCAGTTGAGAATCACAGAGTTCTAAACAAAGCCACTGTAACCTCACGGCTTTCTGTGCATGGCCACTGAAGGCTGTTCCCAACCGGGCTGCGGTATTCCTTTCCAATCCACCATCCCTTCTGGTCACATGCTCCAGTAACCAGCCAAACTGGACCACTGAACTTGCCCCAGATACCTCCTGCTCTTTCCTTTACTTTATATGGCTCTGCTCCAGCTGATACTACCATCTGGACTCTTTTCCATTTATCTTGCCCCAAACAATATGCAATCACCAACAGTCAAAAGAATACGTGTCCCTGCGAGTTCCCGTCGTGGCTCAGCGGAAACAAACCTGACTAGCATCCATGAGGACGTGGGTTCCATCCCTGGCCTCACTCAGTGGGTTAAGGACCTGGCATTGCTGTGAGCTGTGGTGTAGGTCGCAGACGCGGCTCGGATCTGGCACTGCTGTGGCTGTGGTGTAGGCCAGCAGCTGCAGCTCGGATTCAACTCCTAGCCTGGGAACCTCCACATGCCGCAGGTGCAGCCCTCAAAGGACCAAAAAAAAAAAAAAAAAAGGAAAATGTGTCCCTTAAGGTCTAGATCAGATTCTGCTCCTTCCATGAAGTCTTTTAAAACAACCCAGTCCTAGACTGATCACTTCCCCCTTCCATATTCTCACTACATTCTCACTATACTTCCCATTCAATATCTCATTACTTATTACTGCACCCCTTAGCTTATATTATTATTTATTGTTTTAAGAAGGTATCCTTGTCCCTACCTAGATTATAAGCCTTTGACAGTATATACCCCCTAAAATTCTTAGTAATCATAGCATCTACAGCCAGTCAGAAAGTGTAAATTCTGTCAGGGATTATCTAGGAAGAGTTCAAAAAAAAAAAAAAAAAGAGCGTAATGGATTGGCTACGAATATGGATTCTAACACTACTATGCTTGGATTCACCTTTTTTCCCCCAACCATTAACTATGCGACCTTGGACAAGTTAACTAATCTTTGGTCTACAAGATTTAAATGGGAAACAATAAGAGTACTGACATCATAAAACTGGTGTGGGGATTAACAAATTAATGTAACACTTAGCATACTATGTGACACAAAGTAAGTTTTCAATAAATTTTAGCTACTGTTGGTAGGTGAACCCCTACCTGAGCTGCAGGTCAAAGGATACGTGGTGTTGAACAACAAGAGAAAAAAGGATCAGGTTGTCCAGTGACACTGCTCTTTGGAAAGAAACTCGTCTATCTCTAGGGGACAAATTCGGCAGCGGTTTCTCAGTGCTTGCTTGTTTTGCTCTAGCTTCGTCATTAGCAACTAGCAACTACGCAGCTCTTTACAAGACCAAGTCATTAATCACACTGGACTAATTGTTCGTTGACTCTACGCTAAAAGAGATTATTCGCCAAGGGTCTCTGCTGACATTTTTCTAACAAGCTTTTAAGGTCTCAGCCATCATCCCCGTCTGCCTATATCAATAGCCAAATTTCTTTCCATATGGGATCTCTTATTTTATGACACACACATCTAACTGTACAGCAGATATTTCCACCTGGTTGAATTAACTGGTACCACGCCTAACACCAAACCTACCATCTCTCCCCCTAAATCTGTTCCTCCTCCTGGCTTCCCTCATTTTTCTACCATCTAGAGTGAAAACATGGGGCGACCTTTTTTGATTCTGGTATTTGCCATTACTTTAGATTCTCCACTGATGCGATTCTACTGCAGACTCTGATTGTCCATTGTCTAAAGCTCCCCTGACATCATAAAGCCGGATCTTCCTACTTAAGAAACGTGGAGGAAGCCGCCTTGTGGTACGGCGGGCTAAGGACCCAGAGGCGCCACAGCAGTGGTACCGGCCACCCTTGTGGCGTGTGTTTGATCCCTGGCCCGGGAACTCCCACATGCTGTGGGTGTGGCCAAAGAGAGCGAAGAGGGAGAGGCAGAAAGGCCAGATAGGTTACTTACACACAGACACTGTCTTCCAAGAGACATCTGAACCCACTCAACACTGAACTCCCGACTTCTCCTAGCCTTGCTCCCCTTGCCAAGCTCTGCTATAGCTCCCTCCACCTCAGGAAAGACCGCTCAAGTCCAAAACTTTGGAACCATCGTTAAGTCATCTCTTCTCTCACATCTCATTCTGGAAATCCTGTTGACTGTGCTTTCAAAATATACTGATATCACTTCCCATCTCCTCCACTGCCTTGGGCCAAACCATCCTTATCTCTCACATGAATACTCCGAAGACCTTAAAACAGCTCTCTCCTGCCCCTCACTGCAGTCTCTTCTCAAAACATACAGCCAGCAACCTTCTCAAAATGAGTAACTACAGAAAACTTGCAGTGAATTGAAAACGCTGCAGAACAGAAGACAAAGGCGAATGATCAACAAGGATCCTGCATGACCTGGGCCTCCCTCCGCCCCACTTAAGTTTCTGACCTCCTCCAGCAGCTGTTCCAGGACCCCCTGCCAGCTCCCCTGCCTTCCTTCCGTTTCCTCACCAGCGCACTGCACTCTTTCTCTTCAGGGCCTTGCGTCTAGTTGTGGCCTCTGCTTGGTGTTCTTCCTCTCACACATCCCCACAGCCAAATCCCTTCAAGTCTTAAAACAAGTCTAAGCCTCACGTTCAAGCCTAGTTTGACCACGCTTCTTAACACTGGAATCTGCAACCTCTGCCTGGGGCTCCCCAACTCTTCTTGCCTGCTCTACTTTTTATTTTCCACAGCAATGTCAACATCTTTGTTTATATGAGGAGACTAAATAATTTTCTTATTGTCTGTTGCTTCAACTAGAATGTAAGCTCTAACGATATATTCCTAGCACCCAGAGCTGTACCTAACACATAGCAGATGCTCAATATTATCCGAGTGAGTGAATTCTCACAATACTAATGCAATAAGAACATAATTTTGATACAAGAAACAGGGGAAAATTTTAGTGTTGGAACAGGAGAGAAGATTAGGTAAAAAGAGTTAGGGGTACAGATGCAACTTGGAGCTGGCAAAAATTATTTGCTCATCACTTCTATTTTTTCCACTGAATCAGGATGTAAAGTCATCCTTAAGGATAAGGTGGGACAAAGGTGCACTGGGGCTCTGAGAAGACAGAAAGTACGTAACAGCCTTCAAAGAACAAACAGAACAGAGAAATATCTTTGTCTGCTAAGCAGCACTAAGGGTCCAGTGGAATTAAATGATCAAGAATTTAAAGTAATACCAGGGATCGTAGTTGCTTATTTTTCCCCAGATATATTCAGCTGCACGGGTGCAGACAGGAACACAGAGGACTGGATTTGAGCAAAGCATTGCTTTAACTAAGTTTGCCAAAGCGAGAAAGTGAAACAGAATACAGGATGCAAGACAAGGGAATTGTTTAGATAATCAACTAAGGAACTTAAAATGGGTAAGGAAGGAAGTGAGAACCCGGTGATGTGTGAAATAATGAAAAGGCAGTAGATTCGACAGGTCACAAAATCTACTGTTTCACAGTTAAATACTTAACAGCGATGTATGTACTTTTTGAAACACGAATGTTGTCAAAAATCAAATACGATGATTAATGAGAACCTACTACATAGCACAGGAAAATCTACTCGATAGTTTGTAATAACCTATATGGGGAAAAAAGAATGGATATGTTTATTATGTATAACTGATTCACTATGCTGTACACCTGAAACTAATACAACACAGTAAATCAACTATACTGCAATAAAATTAAAATGAATAAAATGTATTTGTATATGTTTATATATATGTTTATATATAATATATAATGCAGTGGATTATATATTAATATATTAATATACACGTAATTAATATATTAAATATATTATTATAGATTGTTATATATTATATAGTTAATATACAGATCACTTATATTAATTATATATACTATATAATACAGCGGAACATTACTTAGCCATAAAAAGAAATGAAGGTCTGATACATGCTATAACACAGATAATCTTGGCAGACATTACTCCTAGCCAGACACAAAAGGATCAACACTGTATGACTCCATTTACATGAAATATCTCCAACAGGCAAATTCACAGACAGTAGAGTCGAGGTTACAAGGGACTGGGGGAGGGGAGAGTGGAAAGTGACTGCTGGCTACAGAGGTTCTGTTTGAGGTAACGAGAAGCTTTGGGAATAAATAATGGTGACAACTGTGCTTTGTTAATATCATTAATGGCACTAAATTTTACAACTTAAAATGGTTAAAGTGACTAATTTCATGTTATATGCATTTTGCCACAATACAAAATAACTTCCAAAACGATCAAATATAATATGCCAATTCATATTTGTTTGAAATACGAAAATTTTAAAATACCAAAGATATTATATCAATTTCTATCAATAAAAAACCACACAGTTTTCCCCAACTTAACCTGCCTGTAAGGACAGACTCAGTCTCATTGTCTTCGACGCCCATCATTCCTTCCTACTTCCTTCTTTATGAAATTCCTATCAAGTTTCTAGCAGTACTTCACTATACTGCCTTGCAGATGTTTACTGTATGTTAACGTGATGTCCTAGCTCGATAAATTACCAAAAAGTTTGGAATTATGTGCACAACTCTTCCTCACAGTACCCACCAACAGGGACAGCACATATGGGTACATGGTAAATACCTGATGATTGAGTCATTAACCAACTGGCTTTTGATGTAATAAGAATGGAGAATAGACACTTAAAAAGAGGAGCAAGCCTGACAAAAAACATTCATGAGTGAACCATGGAAGAGAGGGAGACCGGAAGAAAAGAAAAAAAAGAAGATTCACCTACTTAAGTTTTACTCAAGTTTCCCATTCCACAATGGGATGTCAGGGTAATCAAGATAAGAGACTTTAAAATTAGAATACCAGATTCAAATCCAGCCTCCATCACACACTATCAGCTGTGTTATCCTAAGCAAAGCAAAGGAAGTATACTTTCAACACCACAACTAAGTGAAGTTTAAGTGCTATAATTTAAAGAACTTAATGCTGTAATTGCAAAAGCTATTTCAAATACTATGTGTGAGATTCTAAGTGATTATCTATCGCTGCAATTTAGAAAAAGGATAATAAAAGTGGTTAATTACCATCCCTAAGCAGACCGCTAAAAAGTAATTATTTAGAAAAGAACAAAATATTTGTATTTATATATAGCATGGTTTTAGAAAAACACTAAAATAATAATATAATGACAGAAGGAGTTATGCACAGTGTGGCTGTTTTGACTAAATATGCTAAGTATACATGGACTCAACAACATATATGAAATGTCAATTATGAGCCAAGCACTGTGCAAAATTTTGGGTACAGCAAGTAAGAAAAATGAGTAAGAAAACTCTAGAAGCTTATAGCACATACCAAGCTCTATTTTTAATCACCATAACTATAAAGCAGGAACTTCAGTAACAGTATAAAAGCTTTAATCAGGTCCCTCCAAAACCTCTGGTTTAATAAAAGTGTTGCATGTAGTTATGAACAATAAAATAGAAATAAACCTGTATGTTTATAGGTTTCAGTGTGAAATACTCTACAAATAAGTCAAACTTCTAAATAATACTCATTAAATTGAAACAACGAGAGAAGTGGTCACCAAAAGCCAGTCAGGTGACAGCGGAGTCAACATTAGGAGATGAGAATATTTTACCGCAACACCTCAGGGTTTGCTACTGCACATAAACAAATTTAAAGAGCTGAATCCAAACTCAAAGTAACTGAAACCTTTTTTTTTTTTGGGTCACTTTTTTTTTGGCCTCGCCCATGGCATGTGGAGGTTCCTGGTCCAGGTATCGCACTCGGGCCACACAGTCACCCAGAGCCACCGCAGTGACAACACCAGATCCGTAACCTTCTGAGGCACAAGAGAAAATCCAGAACAGCTGAAACTTTACCATATTAAAACAAGTGAGCCAGTAAACAGAACAACACTTTGGCTTCTTTTACATTAGCCCTAGAATGGAAACATGAACACAGCCTACAGTTGTGTCTAAAATGGAAGAAAGATATGCCAAAGTTTTCAGAACACTGTTCACGTCTGAAAACTCTTATTCTTAAAGGGAATTCTTAAAAAGAGACAGTGTAATAAACAGATTAGCCAGTACTTCTTTAGAGGAATATTTTCCTTTTAATTAAGTGAAGATCCCTAACTGAAAGTAGACCAATTTCAAAAAGAAAATTTTTTTAAAGTAGAAATTTCAGATAATCATTTATCTATGACTTCTGAAACCATTTAATACACAGGAATAAGGCAAGCACTCTTAGATAAAATGCCAACTAACTTTTATTATATCCTAACCTGTGAAACTTTTGAATAATGCTTTTATTACATCAGTATTTAAATTAGTTATACTCGCTAAACTCATCTGAGCAAGTTAAGCTGAATTTCGAACATTCTAATTATTTTAGACCACTCTAACCCACAGATGACCAAGTTTATTCAAGGCTGAATAAACCTGAAAGCCAAATAGAGGGACTATAACATGCCAGATCAAAAAAACACATACCAAAAAGAAGTGGTGGGGTATCACCTGCTCAGGCTTTACTTACAGTTTACATTGTATTTAAGACTCTTTAACCCTTTAAACGCTAACTACATTCTTTTAAAAATAATTCTACTAACATCCAATATGAAAAACAAAGGCTTAATAATAGATACTATTTATAATTAAATCATACAATGAAATAATGATGTGAGTTATGACCACAAAGAGTTTATTTTTAAGGCCCCAGGTATAAATACTACTTCAGCTATTTTGTGAAAGAGAGAAAAAGTATTTCTTTTAAGTAAAGATTTTACGGGGCAAAAAAGCATAGTGTCTAATTAAGACTCTACACATCAGCCTTAAAGAGAGCCACTTATTCCACCGAGAGGAAAATATCTTAGGTGTGGCAGGTACTCTGGCAAAGAGCAAGTTGTGTGTGTCACGACCGCCCCGGGCCAGGCACCGCACTGGTTTCTAAATGCTCGTTCCATCTGACAAGACAAACCTAAGTGGTGTTTTGTTATTATCCTTCATATTATAAACTGAGACTGAAACTAGCTAAATAAGTTGCTCACAAACACATGGCTTATAAATAACTGCATAAGGACCGACCCCCAGGTCTGTCTGAATCCACATTCCAGGCTCTGCTTGTCTGGGGGAGGAGTACTGCGCTGGGAAAGCTGCCTTGAAGAAATCGGTTATCCTCTGCCAGAGTAAAGGACTGTCTGTTCCCTCCTCCAGGCCCTCCCCAAACCTTCCTGTGCTCTCCCATCCCAGGATAACTGTCACCTGATAAACAATATGTGAGGAGTGAGGAGCGGGGAGCCCCCGCCCCGCCCCGTCTTGATCCTGGTTCTGAACACAGCACAGGGATGGGCAGAGATGAGAACGACCCCCAGCAGGATCCTGAGCCTGGCACTTTCTGTTGCTCCAAGCAGTCACGTGGCGGAAAGGTGGACTCACGTGAGGGCCAGAGGGAAAGGACACAGCACGGAGGGCGGCGGAGCAGAGCAGCCCTTTCACTGCGGGTCTCACTGCCTGCAACGCCACTAAAGCCAGTAATCATTAAAAAGTCTCAACTCCTAATGATAGAAAACTTATTCCCAAATTCGCATCGGTCCGGCCACACGCTTCTAGCTACTTGTGTCTGTATTATTTACCTACTGTCCAGAGTCAACATAACCTTTGCTACATAAGGAAACAGAAAACAAGGAAGTTCTCACATTTCATTTCACAACATACAAAATCCTATAAGAGGTAAGACTGGGTTATTAACATAATACTCCATTCTAAAAGACATTTTTCACTTTATGATCCATATTTCAAATTCTGACATTTTAATTACCATATTATCATAAACTTCACTACTTTGGTTTTAACATGAGATACTATACTTGCGGATTTAAACTGAATTTGAAATCACATTTTTTTTTTGTCTTTTTAGGGCTGCACCCACAGCACATGGAGGTCCCCAGGCTAGGGGAGCAAATCGGAGCTGTAGCCGGCAGCACATGCCACAGCCACAGCAATGCCAGATCCGAGCCTTATCTGTGACCTGCACCACAGCTCACAGCAACACCAGATCTTTAACCCACTGAGCGAGGCCAGGGATGGAACCTGCATCTTCGTGGATACTAGTCAGGTTCATTACCACTGAGCCACAATGGGAACTCCTGTTAAAATCACGTTAATGCGAATTTCTCCTAACATGTTTTTGTTTAATGAATATGGTCACCACAGGTACCACCATTTACCAAACATAGTTTCAGGGCCAACACTTTCCCCATCAACATATCTCCATCTTTTTGGTCCATCGTATCCTGCCTCTAATTCAACAAACAAACCAACACTTCAAGAGTCTTCTAATACAAGTATTCTTTCCATACCTCTGCACACTTGAAATTTCAGGTAAAAATAAACTGTGGTCACTGCAGGATAATAACTAAGACAATGAAAATGAGGAGTTCCAGTCATGGCTCAGCGGCAACGAACCCAACTAATATCCATGAGGATACAAGTTCGATCCCTGGCCTCGCTCAGTGGGTTAAGGATCCAGTGTTGCAGTGAGTTGTGGTGTAAGCCGCAGATGCGTCCTGAAGCTTGGATCCTGTGTCACTGTGGCTGTGGTGTAGGCTAGCGGCTACAGCTTCAATTTGACCCCTAGCCTGGGAACTTCCATATGCTGTAGGTGCAGCCCTAAAAAAGAAAAATAAAAAAAAGAAAGAAAGAAAGAAAAGAGAAGAACAGAACATGAGGCATTTCCTAACAGAATTAAATTGCTTTTTGGCTCTGGTTTTTTGTTTTGTTTTCTGCAATAAAATAGCGAGAAGAATTCAAATAAACTACTTTCTCTATTTACCTATATGTCTGAAAATTTTCATGGTAGAAAGTAAAAAATAGAAAACACCTTCCAGAATAATATTAGATTCTTTCGTCAAAGTGTGTACCAAAAACATCCAAGGAAATTATTTAAAAACAAAAAATATATTTGAATATCTAAAATAAAGACCCTTCTGGTAAATGAAACTACCCAAACACAAATTAAACTTTAGAATATTTCATTAGATACTGAAGTTTAAAGCTATCACTAAGAGAATAATCAACTTATTTTAGATCGACTCTAATTTACAACTTAAATGTCTCAAGCTTCCGTGTATCAATGGGACAAATTCTACTCATCTTCATAGTTGCCTTAGTAACGCAAACAAGGGTGAACAGGTAATAAGTTCACACAAAATGCTACACGCATGTGCACTGAAGGCCACTTTTCCTCCCCCTAAAAACCATTATTTACAAGAGAGGCCTTTGTTATATATTCCTTAGCCATTTAGCTAAGCTGTGATTTCTACCAGTCTCCAAAATCTCCTTCTCAGGTATCTTTTCTCTCTTCTCATTTTCATCTCTTTGCTGCATCTGACGCTCCTGGCCCTTGAGTCACTCCCCGGGGCCCCCACGACACAGACTTGCCTGGTTTCACATGCAAGAGTCTAGCCATTCATTAACCTTCTTTCTTAGGGCCTCTTCTGCTTAGGCTGTGAACTCTATGTTATGCCTTTTTATAAGTCTGTCCTCAGTAAATTTAGACATTCCTTAAAAACAAGTACTCATTGTGTGCTCACAGTGTGCCTGACACCAGCCCAGGCACTGGAGACACAGCATGAACACAAGTCCCTATTCTTCATAAAGCTTCATTTTTCGCTGCTGCTGGAAGTGGTCAAAGCAATAAGCAAAGCAGAACAATTAGTTTATAACATAACAGGGGCTTAGAAGTTCTATGAAGAAAAATTACACAACAACTTAAAAATTACAGGGAAGGCAGTACTACTTTAGAAAGACCAGTCAGAAAGGCTGCCGCTCAATGCACTGAGGAACCAATGCAGAAGACCTACGGAAGAGTGAGCTGTGTGGAAGGAACAGTAAGGCCCAAGACCCACAGCTGGAGGGAGCCCACAGACACGTCTGAGAAACAGCAAGTGCAGCGTGACTGGAGAAAACTAAGTTCGGGGGTGTGACAGGAGACGAGATCAGAAAGACCTTCAACGACCTGCTAAGAAGGACCCTGGATCTAACTCTAGGGAGTCTTTCTCACGGCTCTGCCTCAGTTAGCACCTGATGCTGGATGACGCTCAAACCTGCACCACTGGTGCCAGCCTTTCCATCAAGCTCCATTTCCATACGCCCAAACTGGCCTCTGTCTTTTGAGCATCTGTCATTACCTCATTCCCAACATATCTAAAAAGGATGGTTGTTTTTTTTAATCTTTCAAACTGAAAATTACCACATCATCCCAATATTTCCATACATTTTATTTCTGAGTCATTTTCCTATCATCCGAGAAACACGTCTTCAGTTATCTTTGATTTTCTTTCAATCCCTGGCTAACCCTGCAACCATCACTGTAACAGTTCTTTTGTAATACCCTCTGAAACACCTCTTCTTTTCACTGCTAACACGCAGAGAGCTCATCACCACAACAAGGACCCCTGAGATGGCCTCCCAGATGGGCTCCCTTTCTCCAGCCCTGTCTCCTTGTCCAAGTCGTCTTACATACAATTAGCCTGATTAGTTTTACTCAAACTCTTATTTGAAAAGTTTCAACCACAGCCATAAAGCAGTCTTTGGTTCTTTATAACGGCTCAAAAACAATTTATAACAGCTCAAAAACAATGTGCTGCAAGCTAAATAAACAACATACAGTGGAATAATCAGTTCATTCATCTCTAGAAGAATAGAAAAAAAATAATCATTGCCTGTTTAGGATAACAGAGAAACTATGCCCTTCATTCTTTATTTTTCCAAAATCGAACCCCCCAAAAATTAAATTTCTAGGAATAAACCTGAGCAAGGAGGTGAAAGACTTATATGCTGAGAACTTTAAAACATTAGTCAAGGAAATTAAAGAGGATTCAAAGAAATGGAAAGCTATTTTTTAATAATAACTTTAGCATATCATCAAATTAACCACAATATTAAAGTATTTTATGCATTATTGCTCACTTAATCCTCCCAATAAAGTTCAAGTATTTTCATTATTTCCATTTCACAAATAAGAAAATGAAAACTGTCTGATTTTTAAGTCACTTGTTCAAAAATCATCAAGTCGTTAAGGTTATAAAAGTAAGTCTCTAATCCAGTTTTTCTAGCTCTAAAATTCTTGGATCTTCTTGGTATGCCACATACTCTTTTAGGAATGTTAGCTGCTTACAAAAGAGGAAGTAAAGTTTTACTTCTTTGTAACAACCTTTATTTATATACTTCACTCTCGAGCTTCTGCAATACTAAAATGACAGAACAGATGACATGCAGAGTGATGAAATAGTTTTCCTCCTAAGAAAACTGACCAAACTTATATTTGAAAGACGTCCTTCTGTCAATATTAGATTACTCGTACAAACCTGAGAGCACTTTGCAATATTTATTGACCAAAATGTTAAAAACCTAACATAAATTAACATAAAACTGGAGTTGTAGGAATCTGATATTAGAACTTGTTCAGGTTTATCTAGGCCAACCTTGTTGATTCCTTAGTCATGATAAAATAAACTAGCTGTAAGAATAAAGAGTCACTTGGCAGGAAAACAGAAATAAGACTTCCTAAAGGCACAGAAAACCCCAAGAATTTCTGAGGAAAACAGTGGATCTGCAAATAACAGTTTAACAAAAACATTTTAACAAAATGTTGTTTCCACAGGACAACTGTGAAGTTCAAACAAAACAATGCATATGAAATAATGCTATAAAGGAAGTATTCTATATTTTGATTACTTTATAAGAATATTCTATAGAGACAGCAACTTTGTCAGTGTGTTTTGGAAGCAGTATCTGTTGCTGGATGGATGATTCAATTAGCATGAACTATTCTGGCATGTTTCAAAAGCACTGCCATTTTAAAACATTAAAAATGTCTAAAAATGCAACCATAGTAATAGTGCATGGGTTGGGGGTGAGGGAGAAAGACAATGACAAATTGGTCCAAAAGGACACTGAGACTTCATAGTTGGAAGGCCATTGTGCTGACAATTAGTAACAGGAAGCAGAGTACAAAACAAATGAATGAAAAAGGCTGAACTTGCAATGAAAGGCCTTATTATAGTGCAGAAACATTATTGTAATAAAGGCGCAATGTACTCTCCTCCATCAAACTTTCAAACAGGCACCCTCGCCTCTTTTCTCATTCTCTGTGTTTCATTTTTTCATTAGCATCTGCTTGATTATGTATTATTTCCAACCCCAAAGAATGCTTCTCTGTCTTTCCTAAATTCCAAGGCTTAAAGGTCCTTCCCCTCACTGCGGCCTTGAGCCTCATTCAACTTGACTCAAAATACAAGAGCTTTTAAAATAACATATGGATACAGAGGGCAAAACAGAAAGGCAGTGATTTAGCATATAACTGCAGAGATTAAAAACTGTGGCCCTGAAATCTCGTCTGTTAGAAATGCAATGATCGTATAATTCATACTAATATCCAGATGACTCTCTAAAAACTAGTGTTTCTCCTACGACTTCTTTGATATAATTAGAAGAAGGATGAAATCCTCACCTACTACTGAATTCTCTGCATTAAGCTTCAGTTCCTTAAATAGAAATATCCACAAGCTCTGAAACACACTTTCATTTCTTAGTTGAGAATGACAAGATTTGATCCATGGCGCTGACATAGAAGTGGTCTAGAGGCATGGAAAGCCCACAGCTTCTGAACTGCCTGCGCTGGAAAGTCTCTTACCTCAAGACCCTAACGATGGTGTGAAAAAAGCCCCAGCCTTGACACCTGAAAGCTATGGGTTTAGCTTTCAGTTCCAACGTTTACTAGATGCAAGGCCACTGGCAAGTTCCCTAAGCCCAGCTGCCCTAGCTATAAAACAGAGATATTATGTACCCTGCGAAGATGCCAGCAGGACTAATTATCTACACATAAGGTACTTGTGGGCACACAGGTACTCAACACATGGCAGTTATTATTACTGTTACTTCTCAGCAGGCTGGGTGTTTCAAGAAATTATTAACTCATAGACTTTTAGAAGGAAAGAATTCAGAGAATCTTCATTCCAGCTCCTTCATTCCAATACCAGATGACAAAACACCAGGGTGGTTAAGTGACCAGCCCAGTATTATATAATAAACTTCTATCAAATGATCAGCCACCTGGCTACTACCACCATGCTTGTTCCTCTGCTACAGTACAAATAAATATCGCTGTTAAGTAAAATACACCTCGCGAAAACAATAAGAGTCTGCTATATTTGATATACGATGAAGTTTGTGTTGTTGAATAAACATCACTTGAAGAGAACTGTCACCTCTGAACCCCACTCCTGATTAAATGCATTCAAGCCAGGTGTTATACCAGAGTCCAAATCATAGTTAGTTCTCCCATGTACTTGCTTAGAGACTCTCAGAAGTTTCTTAATCTTTCTAGGTGTCAGTTCCACCATCTAGCTTGGGTTTTTTGATTTAAGGTAATATTAATTTCATGTTGTTCTCGTCATGATCATGTAAATAAGCACCTCTTACATAGTAGGTGCTTAAAAAATTTAGCTTTTACTTCCTTATGTCTCTCTTAACTATGTAATAATTACAAGATGAAATTCATGCACCAAATACAATGGGCATATAATCATTTTTTTAATCTACAATATTTAAAAAATACACATCAACCTCTACTTTCTAGAAAATAAAAAATTAGGTTAAAAAATAAATATTAAAAAATAAGTCAGGGGGGGTTTTATCTAAATTTAACTTTACCAAAAAATAAGCTATAAATTTATTCAGGTCATAAATGAGTACACTCAGAAAGGTATGCAAAAATAACTGTTTTTACCCTTCAGATATGGAGGGTATCACGGAGGAAAATTCCGGGATCAGTGATAAGACAACAGTACAAGGACCCATCAGCACCAAAGGGTGGCTGGTGTTAGGTGATATTTTACACTCATAAAATTTTAGTTGAAAAACTGAGGTGCACTAACCTATTAATAATTAATATTTTAAAACTTAATTTTATACAGAAACCCATCACAGCTGCTTACCACACGCAGGCTGCAGTTGGCAACCTTCCAACCCCACACTCCCACAGTTCATACCACCTTAGCTCCCTACATAAGATCAGTAGGAGTTTAAAAAAATAAACAGACGAAGAAATGATGTGCCCTTTTCCATGCTAAAAGCTCTAGTTCAAAATCAGCTTAGCTAAAGAAAGAATATTGACTTTAATATGGTATTTTAAAATAGGATATTCATTTTCATAAGCAAAATTAGTTTATATTCTGCTAGGAGAGAAGATGGACTATGATGTTACCACAGAAAGTGCACATAAAACATAACGAAGGCAAATAGGGGACCCAGTGCCTAACTCTGATACTGAGGGGGAAAAAAAAGAACTAAGTGTCTGGTATGATTACAACATTCTTCTGGATATTTCAAGTGCCATGTTTATTCCTGTCATTTATACTTCTTTCTGCTTTGCTATTTTTCACTCTCTGCAGGGATAAAGAAATAACATAGCGTTTGGAGCATTCATTCATATCTAAACATTTCATACCCACTTAAATCACTATTAAGAGATTCAGCTGAAGTGTCTCAGAAATGATTTTTTTTGAAATTATTGCTATTCCTATTACTAGTTTACATGTCATCTTTTGAAATCTTACTATTTCTCCAAACAATCCCAATTTCCAATGAAACTTCTTGATGACCTAATCCTTTACGATACCTCCCTTTCCTGAGCTCTTTCTGAATATATTAGAACACTCACTTCAGAACCAAACCATAAAGACCCCAATCTCAAAATACCAATTCTAAGGGTGTGTGGCAGATTTTTACTACTAGACTATGAATTCTTCAAACCCAAGGGCTATTTCATACATCATAGATTAATGAAATGAACACAGACTTTAAGGCTAGTAGCATTGTTAGAGACAGGTTGAAATTCTGGCTCTGCCATTTGCCAGATAAGTGACCTCAAGCAAGTATAAAATCTCTCTCTGCTCTTTAAAGTGGGGAACACAATACTCACCTCAGAGTGTGGTTGTGGAGGTTAAATGAGCTAACGTATCTGAAAGGGCCTGGCACATCGTAACACTCAAAGAAAGGTTGCTTTCCTTCCTTATTTCCTTCTCTTTTCCCTCAGTACCTGGTACAATGTTGAGAACACAATCAACCCTCAATAAAGGCTTTCTAAATATGATCTCCCAGCATACCAGCTCTTAAAAGCAATGTTCGGGGCAATCTTTAAATGAGTACACACAGTGATTATGTCCTAGAAGTTTATCGCTTCCCTTGATTCTACATAAGATCCCATACTAAGTTAGATTCTGATGAGCGGGGGCTGAGAAGGTAAAGGCCAAATCTGGAGTAAATCAGGAAAGGGGGTGAAAGAGCAGGAAAGCTATTAGGGAACACACAGGCTCCAAAAGAAATCTGAGCAGGTCACCTGTAGTATTATAATGAAGGCTGTATTAAAATTGGGAGATTACCTAACAGGAAACTCAAATGATACACACATGCATTTATGCTTACATAGGACCTGAAAGTACTTAAGTCTTTCAGAGATAGTCTTGTTCTCCCACGTAGGAGATGGACTTGAAACGCTCGATTACCACAGTCATATCGATTAACATGGCATGACACATTTTCTTTTGTGCACATTTGTTGTATAATGTAGAAAAAATGAAAAAGAAATTCTGTGGAAAAATTTTTTCTTAAATTTTTTATCAGATTAGTGTGAGCTGAATGAGAGGAACGAAATGTGACTCAATATAGCATTATTACTCTAAGTTTTTCTAAACACTCTCTCCTTTTAAGTAATTTTTAAAAGGTTTTCTCCACTGTCAATTCTAAACTTGGTTTATGGGTTAAATTTTGCAAATATATGAATATAGTACCACTCATAAAAAGGAAGGATAGGAGGAAATTTTTATTAAATTTGCAGTAATTCACTGAAGTTTTAAGTGAGGTGTTCCTTACAGTGAGAAAGAGGCACCTGTTACCAGATATAACTTTGCCTAAAAATCTGAACACAATTAGAGAAAAAGCACCAAATCTTCAAATGATCAGGTACGTAAAATGGTCTAAAAATCACTCGAAACAAAAATAGGGTTAGGAATTCCACATGCAATTGAACCTAATATAACTATTTCCAAAAAAATGTATGGAACACTGAGGAATGACAGAAGAAAAAAGGAATACTGAAACATACATAGCATAAACAATTATAAAAATTCATCTTCCTCTTAAGAAAAATGAAGAAAATTTAAGACTTTTCTGGGCAAGATGGTACTGGCAAAGTAACTTTTTCTTTGAAGACTAATCTATCCTATGCATTGCTTCTAAATACTCTAGAGAAGAGTATTTCTCTTCTCTAGACAAGAGATCAATTGAGATTATCCAAATAATCCAGAAGGGAACTGATGAAGAACTGAACTAGAATGACAGCAGTGAGCTTGGAAAGCAGGGAAAACAAGACAGTACCTTGCTGACAGACTGACCCGTGGTGCGAAGAGAAAGGAACTGTTGGTCTACGGATGAATGCCTCATGCTGCACACTAAAGCAGACACGTTCTTTTTAAATCAAATACTGATCTGGACACTTAATGCTCCAAAGCATTCGATGGTTTCCAGTGGGTTTACATTAAAAACAAACTAGTACTCAAGATCTTTCACAGTCTGATTACAATTTATCTAATCTTAACTTTTTTCTCTCCAACAAAAATTCTCTATCCATCTAGGATACTGCCTAGTCACAAACAAGCCGCTCCTTAACTCTGACTTCACCTATTTCCTAATGTTGTTAACTTCACTGAGAAAGTCTTCCTCCTTCCAAAAACCTAAATATCACCTATCCTTCTGGGTTCACGGTAATCTCATCTCATGTATAAATTCTTATCCAGTCACCCTACCTTACCTTTACCTATCCTCTCAGCTTCTACAGCATTTATTTTCTATAAAATCGATCTCATTCTTCCCCCCATTGCTATGTGCTCTACTCATATGTCTTTCAGGGTCAGTGACAAATTCTTTCAACCAGAATTGTATTTTATACTCCTTTTAGCATTTAGTATGGCTCTAATTATCAGTAAGTCCTTTAAAAAGTAAGCTATCCTGATCTCTCATAATCCTTATATACTTATTCTACAGTTATAGGATGATTTTTCTAGATTGTATTAATGTGTTACGTAAGACCAAGAATCAAGTCAAAGCTATTTCTCTATGCTCATGAACAACCATAATGAAAGTATTAGGAGGAATTAACTGATTTTTCTGTATATTTAAAATCTCTGATTCTAATATTTACTCAGAGGTAAAAACGGTTTTTGGTGGGGTTAATTTAAGCGTCATAATTTCCTTACTCTCTTTCAAAGAGAGGAAAACAGGGTAGTGAGTGAGCATTTCATGTCTTTTTTAAAATAGGCTTAAGAAACGTAAATTGACTTTTTTTTCTTTTTTTTTTTAAAGGGTTGGAAGAAGGGTTTCAGAGAGGAAAGGGGTATTGCCAGAGCGGGCCGGTATCTGCATGTAGAATAAGGGAAAATTCTAGGAGGTGCTCTTGGGGACACAGGCTGGCGCTTTTCCCTTCCCACTACTGTGTGTAGGAAGGATTAGATCAAAAGTAGGATAAGCTGTAAGACACAGGGCCAGATGTTCAGGTTTTCCATTGAGCAACTGTTTCCACTTTGAGTTGGGCTAACAATTGTCAAAATGTCAGAGACCATGACTACTAACTGGGTAGACCAAGCTACTATGCTCAAAGTACCTATGAACACAGCTTTGCAATAGTGCTTATATGTATCCTATATTACTTTCCAGGCAAAGTGTAATATTTCCTATGCAAAGATAAATCTCAATCTCGAATTAGTAATTTACCCAACAATACTTCTGATTAGAGATGTACTTTGAAAAAAAATATTATTTTACTTACATTTCTATAGTACTATATTTAGAAGGCACCTTCACATTTGATCCTATTAGTTCATATTTGATCCTCTCAAAAAAGAATAAAGGTCAAATATTATTGTCCACATTTTATAGCTGCTGGAGTTTGCATTCTCCATGCCAAAGAATATCTGGCAATTTAAGTGTTGGAATTCTGACCCAAATCAGATCTTCGAGCTCTAGATAAGGAAAATGTCACAGAATGGAGATGGGGGGGCAGGATAATACTTAAATGACAGTAGAGAAATCAAGAGTTTTAATCTTGACACTTATCCTCCACTACCAAGTAATGCAACCTTAAAAAGATCACTGAATTGTCAAAGGCCTCATTATTTTCATCTGTAACAGGAGAACTCTGAACTAGATGTTTTCAGACATTTGTTCAAAAAAGTTATTAAACCCTAATATGTATGCACTGGGAATTATATGATTAACACTAGACTCTTTACAAAGACATGAACAAGACAACTAAGAAACAACGTGATAAGAACAAAAGATAACCGCTTTGGAAGGGCCCAGAGGAGTAACTTAGCAAGGAATGAGGATTTAAATCTGAATTGTCTTAAAGGATGAAAAAAAATTATTCTGGCAAATAGAGGACAGAATGACATTTCAACCAGAGGGAACAGCATAAACAAAGGCTCAGAGTAGAAAAACAGCATAGTTTACACAGGGAATCATAAATAGTACAGTACTGCCAAAGTATAATTGGAGAACAGAAGAGAGATGAGGCAGGAGTTGAAAGCAAGGCCAGACCGAGGAGATCTTTGTGTGATACATTAAGGAAGCTGGACTTCATCCAGGAGGCAATGAAGATCCAGGGCAGGGCTTTCATGAGGTAACAGGTAACAGCATAGTTAGGATTTAACTTTAGCAAGGTCACTTTGACAGCCCCAGAAGGAAGAATATCGGTGATAGAAACCAGAGGCAGAGCACTAAAGCTAAGAATCTCCAGCGGAGACGATCAGGGCTTATTCTCGGGTGATTAAGTTCAAGAAATAAGAAGCAAAACCAGCAGGACCAGACATGAAACAGAGTGAGGAAGATGTGAAGGGGAAAAGGGAGCATGTAACAGATGCAGGTTTCTGCTCAAGACAGATCTGAAGTAGTGAATGTACGGAGAAAACCTAGCAAAATCACCTTCAGTTCAGCTTAGGATACACTGAGTCCAAAAAGTATCTCGGTAGAAGTGCCCAAGAGTCAAGCGAGTACAGTAACCTGAGGCTCAGCAAAGAGATCTGTCCTGAAGATACACAAGTGAGAGCAAACCGCGCACCAGGAGTAGCCGAAACCTTAATATGAAGGTGAATGGGACCGTCCAGGGCGAAGAGTCCTCGGCGAGAACCCACCCAGGTATCAAAACGCATGCACTAAGCAAAAGAAGAAAACCAGGAGAGAACAGCATCCCAGAACACAATGGGAGAGATGATCCAGAGAAGGAAGTTCTAGTCAAAACTATAAAACGGACCCCAGGTGTAAATCCAGGAAAAGCAGAACTGGAAAATGTCCATTAGTCTAAGCAATTGAGTGGTCACTGAAGAATGTACTAAAAGTGGTTTCAGTCAAGTAAAGAAGAAAGAAAGCTGGACTGATATTACTTGTGTCATCTAATAATAAATGATACAAAATAAAACAGAAGCAAACTCACAAGTTTCGAAACCAATCTTATGGTTACCACAGGTGGAAGCATTGCCGGGAGGACAGAATTGGGAGGGTGGGAGTAAAAGACACACACTACTGTACAAAATACAGGGTTAATGAGAACCTGCTGTAGAGCACAGGAAAATCTACTCAATCGTTTGTAAAAACCTATATGTGGGAAAAAAGAAGGATATATTTACATGTATGCCTGACTCGTTTTTACACCTGAAACCAATACAACACTGTAAGTCAACTATACTCCAACAGACATTTTGAAAGCAAGCAAGCTAGACTGCAATGGATTGAGAAGTAGAAACAATGAGTATAAAGACTTTTTTTGAAAATTTTAAATCAAAAGAAAAGGAATTTGAAACTTAAGACTGGAAACATTAATTCCAAGTCCCTTCTAGTTTATTTTTTCATATGGATAAAAAGCCTGTCTTGGTAAAATTTCATTAAAACCAACAAAGACTAAATTTGATGTACCACTTTTAATTATCAGAAAAAACAGGGGACTCGTAGCTATCAGTAGAATGTACGTATATAGAAAACATTCCCCGGCAAACCTGAGAAACACCTTGTAAACTAATTTCTTTTTTCACATACTAAAGGGGGCTACGACAAAAGGGAAACCACTGATAAAATAACCCTCTCTTGCTGCAACTGTTCCTTCTCTAAACGTCCCGTGAAAACATTCTTTGTTACCCTCTGCCTGGAATATCCTTCTCTTCAAATATAATTCCGACTCCTCTTCAAAGGCGTGCTCAGACCCCCCTCCAAGAAGCACAGAATGGTAGAGACACAGGATCCGGGTGTTCTCCCTGCACTGTAGAAAGAGCTAAAGGCCAGGGAGACCTGCCCAAGATCATCCTCAGGGTTTTCGGTTAAGGTGAAATGTGAACTGTTTTCTCAGTCAAGGCCCACTTCACTACTCATTACTTCCTCAGGTAATTATTATTTATAAAATCTATGTTTGTTATAAATCAGGCATTAAAAATAATCAATTTAAAATAGTTTAGTGTAAGATCCACATTAACACATTTCTGAAATCCAAGAGTTGTTCTTTAACCTCACCTACTAGTTTGAGTCAACTATCCACAACTACTTGGATTATACAAGTAAAGATTACAGATGTCGACTAATGTTGATTTCATGGGTAAGCTGACTGTCAGTCACTAAATAGGTTCTCTCCCCAAGAGCACAGCATTTATTTCAGCCTCTGCCAGTGGAAGTGTTGGAGCAGATGTTGGCAGACTGTGACATACAGTATGTCTTTAAAACTTGTTGGGGTGTGAAATTTCATAAGGTCAAAAAATGCTGCATTTTGATCAGCAGATACAGGAGTTCTGTACTTTACAAATTATTTCAGACAAACCAACAGGATTTGCTTTTAAAACAGAGAAACTAAGAAACTACTGACTTTAGGTTGAGATATGGTAATATATGCTGCTAATGTTTTAAGAGCCAATTTCTATCACTTTAAAGCAAATGCCTGCTCAAAAGATCTTTAGAAAGAAAATGTGTTCTTAAATCAATACAAAAACACAAGATATTACTTCAATTGACAATACGATTTTCAGAGTACTTTTCTATTGAAAAAGAGCCATAAATATCTAGTGCACATTTTGGTGAAGAGAAAAATTATTTTAATACATACATACATATAATGGTATTCTCACTTTTAAAAAATTGAAATTCCCTACAGAAGAATCCACTTACATAAACCGAATTTTTTTTCACTTAGTACCCTCATCATTCAAATAATTTCACAAACCTTTTGTTTCATTGTTTAAAAAAATTGTAAGATAGTATCCATAAAAAAGACTGGGGCTCTATATAATGATAAAATGATTTCTATAACATTCACAGATTTTTATTATCTTGGATTTTCTGCTGTTGCTATTTATTGTATTTTCTAAATTTATTTTTTGCTTCAATTTTCCCTCACATCCTTTCTAGATGTGGCTAATAGTTAACATACAACCAAAACCAAAATTAAGAATGGCATGTAGCTAAAGATTCTATCTTAAAGGTACAGACTTTAGCTCTCATGCAATTTTATCATAGCTTAACGTAACTTTTAAAATGCTTTAATCCTGAATTAACATAGAACATCTCTTTTATTGATTAATCAGTAATCTAAACAATCTGAAAGTCTAGTCATTTTACTTAAAGCTGTCATTATTATCAACATTATCTTTAAGTTTATTTTGTGCCATGTTCAACCAAAACTATAATTTCTAAATAAGTTTAAATTATAAACATTTTGTTAGGTATTTGTAAGAAAGAAAAAATTAACTACAAACAGAAAATCTCCCCAGAAAATAATTTCTAATGTAAATCACTTGTTTCTCATCATACAGTCAATCAAAAGAGCTAAGATCACGACAGGAAACTTTGATTAGAAATGCACTCAGTACTGCAACATCTTACAACCAAGTTCGGTCCAGCAACCAAGTTCAAAGGTCTTCAGTCGCACTTTGAAAAGAAAATCTTCTGGCATGTATTTGGGAAACTATATCTATCACATTCAAGTTCTAACTCTAAAAAATATTAAACTATGATATTACATAAGACCACATATTATTGGTAAGCCCTATTATGGAACTGAAATTCTATCAGAGCTGAAAATTTCTCTGGTATGAAATACAAACCTAAATTTTTTCATTGGCTTTGCATCTAGCCTAAGATATGTGACGCATAAGGCCATACACATTAAATAAAATAAATACAACATGAATCAACAATTATAATTAACTTACTTGCTACTGAAAAGTTGTTGAGGGGATAAGGTAAATCCACATCTTGAGGTTTCTCTTTATATCCTATGAATGAGCCATCTGTCTTCAAAAGGAAATATCTTGGCCTCCAGTTTTTTATATATTCTCCTACATGAGGAAAGCATGCATGTTAATGCTAGGGGAAAAAAATGAACAGCAGCTTTTATGTGAAAAATAAATTATGGTACAATATATGTCCCACAACACTGGCCTCCAAAAATTTAGATAGGCAATTTTCTTTTAACTTAGCTTACAAAAGAAAATACTTAAGCCTGCAATTAAGATTCAATAAAAACCCAAACATGTTTTGTTTTTAATGATTTCACACTTTGATAATTCATTTGCACCATTATTTCTTCAGAGACTCATTCATCTGAGTACACATTTTGTTCAGTTTTTCATATCAGATGGTTGTTAGGGCGTATTTTCAGCCCTTTTAGAAAGCCTTGGTAAATCATCCACACAGTATCAAGGAATTTCGATGAAAAACACTTATCATAAGAGGGACATGAAAAAGATGTTTCTCTTCCATGTACCAAAACTAATTGTGCCATTTTTTAAAAGAAAGGGAAAAAGTCTATTCTCATTGTTAAACCTTGATCATAACTTATTTCAACAACATTTTATTATTATGAATAGCAAAATGACTGTACAAATGCTGTAAACAAATCAAGGAAATGAAAGGACACGGGTTAATAGAACTTAAAATACACACACACACTCATGCACACAAAGATAGTACCTAAGAACACACAGCAAGTGCCAAGCGCTTAATACACAATAAACGTGTATTTTATCAGATTTTAACATAAGCTATCAACTTGCCACCAAAATATACATTTTAGCAACCAGATCACCACTTGCTTACTTCAGAGAGGATTCTTTTTAAACAACGCAGGTGCCCCGTGATACTGTAAGAGCTTAGTGGCTACCTGGTCTCGATTTTCAGCTGTCTACAGGTTTTATCTTCCAGGCTATTCAATCTCAAATGCTTCATCACAGCACTACAAAAATTTTAAAAGCAGTTCAACTTTCCCTACAAATCCGTTTCCCTTGACACCACTTACCTAAGCCCAAACCTAGTATCTGACTGTTCTCTCTCCTCATTCCATCGGTAGCTAGGTGTCCCTCTCAGCCACACCTAAACTGCCCTCAACACCACACATCTGGAGAACACTAGTGCACTGTAAGCGTGCCCCAGTCTACTCGTCCCCCTTCCACCCTAAAGCATCTATCACTGCCAGATAATTCTCATGTTGTATGCACTGCTTTGATTCTTCCACTTTTCTGCTCAAAAATACCAACTTACTGTTTACTGTAAAATATCAGTCTCTTAGTACAAATGTGAGCTCTTCCACAATTTCGTAATGTCATCTGAACGTATTACATGTGTGGAATTATTCTTCTGAATCAGCAATCCTCAAACTTCTTATCCCAAACCTCTTTAAACCCTTTAATATTTTTAATACTTAAATATACCCAACAAACTTTTGTTTACGTAGCTTACATCTATAATACTTACTGTGCTAGAAATTGAAAAGAAGAAAATTTTAACTTTTACTACTTTCTTTAAAGGTAATAATAAACACATTACACACAACATGAATAATTTTATGAAAACAATTTTCTAAAAATTAAAGAATTAGTGAGAAGACATGCTTGACATCTTTGCAAATCTCTAATTTAATCTATGGCTTAATATAAGATCGCCAGATTCTCATACCTGCTTCTACATTTAACCTGTTACAGTATGTTGTTTCAGCTGAAATATAAGGGGGGATTTGTAGCTGGAAAAGGTAAGCGTATTCAATTAGTTACGGATGTCTTTCTTTGACGCTATACCAGCATTTAACGAGAAGTCATTTTCTAAAAGGTTAACTGCCAGGTGGAATTTGCAATCATTATCAATGAACTTTTTAACTTTCTGTCCTCTGCCATGTGAGGTCCGCTGGTCTGTACTTCACACTGAATGAATCTTTTCCACGCTGCAGGATTCTGTACCATCACACACCGGTGGTTTAGAGAACACCGGCCCACCAAGTTACACAGATCTTCCAAATATTGACACATCTCATTACACAATTATATTCATTATCACTACAAATCACATCAGGAAAGTAAGCACGTGGGAAGCTGGGAAGCAGTTATGTGCTCCAAAAGTCTACTTTCTGCTTTAAAAGTGAGTTTTCACCACTGGCAGTAAATCCTGTCAGTTCTTTTCCCTTGAAGGGAGATACTCCAAGTGCCCAACCTCGTTAGCGACTGCCACTCGACTGATGCTCAGTAACAACTTACTAAATGAATATGCATATAAACATCTCCACAAGTGCATAAGCACATAAGAGGAACTGAAGAGAAAGAAAAGGAAAACCTGAGGCCCCCCCCACTTTGATTTCCTAAAAGATACGGCCCTAATGTGAACAAACACAGGCCTAATTTATAAAACCAGAATGCTAAACCCACAGTTCCCATTAAAAAAATGAAACAATTCCTTTCTTAATTGTACTTAATTTTTCCATTCATATTTAAGTATTCCTATACAAAATTTAAAACCATTAGATATTAATTTTCTAATCAGTGACGTACATAGATATCAAATGCTAAAACAGTAACATTTATCTTGACACAAAATGCTGTAAGTTTCATAAGGTAAATAATAAGTAATAGTTCAATAATTATAACAGAAAATTAAACAAATTGATTTTGTAAATTTTAAAGAAAAAATTGAGATAACCATTTCTTTGTATACATTTTTATTTTTTAATATACTAAACTTACTTTAAAAATGTATAATTGAAATAATGCTCAACATCACTAATTATTAGAGAAATGCAAATCAAAACTACAATGAGGTGCCATCTCACACTGGTCAGAATGGCCATCATTAACAAGTCAACAAATAACAAATGCTAGAGAGGGTGCGGAGAAAAGGGAACCCTCCTAGACTGTTGATGGGAATGTAAATTTGTACAACCACTGTGGAAAACAGTATGGAGATACCTCAAAAAACTAAATATTGAACTACCATATGACCCAGCAATCCCACTCCTGGATATATATATCCAGACAAAACATTCATTCAAAAAGATACACGCACCCTTTGCTCATTGTGGCACTATTCACAATAGCCAAGAATGGAAACAACCTAAAGGTCCATGGACAGATGAATGGATTAGGAAGATGTGGTACATAACACACAGGGAATGCTACTCAGCCATAAAAAAGAACAAAATAATGCCACTCCTGGCAACATGGATTGAACTAGAGATTCTCATACTAAGTCAAGTCGGGCAGGAAGAGAAAGACAAATACCCTATGCTTCACTTACATGTGGACTCTAAAATAATGGCACAAATGATCCTGTCTACAGAACACAAATAGATCTTGAACACGGTGAACAGACTTGTGGCTGCCAGTGGGGAGGGAAGAGGAAGTGGGATGGATGGGGAGTTTGGGGCTGACAGATGCAAACTACTGCTTCTGCAATGGATAAACAATGGGGTCCTACTGTACAGCACAGAGAACCATGTCCAATCTCCTGGGTTAGAACACGATGGAAGATAGTTACGTGGAAAAAAAGAAATATTTATACATATATAATACTCGTTATCATTTCTAAGAATAATTTCCTGTCAGCCACTAAGTATACGCTCAGATGAAAGACACAAAACATTACATAAATTTTATGGCTTTTATTAAACAAATCTTAATTTAAAATATTTTATGTGGTTTATAGCTGGACTTCTGGTTGCCAAAATGTTCTTAAAAATGAACTTACTATGCACCCTTGCTACACAATACATTATACCAGGACTGTGACATAATCATTTATCCCAGAAGAAAAATTAAAAAGTCAAAATTTCCCTTCTTAGAGAAAAATAAGCATTTCTCACAAAATTTTATTAATAATTTATTTGATTTAGTTAATCAACAGTTGTACTGTTGGAGTTCCCATCATAGTGCAGCGGAAACGAATCCGACTAGGAACCATGAGGTTGCGGGTTCGATCCCTGGCCTCGCTCAGTGGGTTAAGGATCCGGCGTTGCCGTGAGCTGTGGTGTAGGTTGCAGACGTGGCGCGGATCCCGCGTTGCTGTGGCTGTGGCGTAGGCCAGCAGCTGTAGCTCCGATTAGACCCCTAGCCTGAGAACCTCCATATGCTGCAGGTGCGGCCCTAAAATGGGAAAAAGACAACAAACAAAAACACAGTTGTACTGTTACATTAATTTAACAGTGGATATCAAGTTTACAATGAACTCCTGAACCCAATTTTTATTTCCTTGTCATTTTTCATCTATAATGTGAATGGACTTTCTGAGAAAGTACTTAGTGTGCATTCACATATTTATTAATTTGTTCTAAGAGCAGGGGACACAGCAGCTGAGAAAGGAAAAAAAAAAAAAAAAAAAGCAAACACAGGGAGTTCCCGTTGTGGCTCAGTGGGTTATAAACCTAACTAGTACCCCTGAGAATGCAGGTTCAATCTCTGGCCTCGCTCAGTGGGTTAAGGATCTGGCGTTGCCGTGAGCTGTGGCACAGGTCATAGATACAGCCAGGATCTGGCATTGCTGTGGCTGTGGTGTAGGTCAGCAGCTGTAGCTTCAATTTGACCCCTAGCCTGGGAACTTTCATATGCTGCAGGTGCAGCCCTAAAAGGCAAATAAATACATACATACATACATACATACATACATACCCATGGTCTCTAACTCATAAAGCTTTTATTTCAGTATTAGACCAGATTTCAGGTGCCCTCTAAAATTTGGAGAAGAGTTCTGAATATTTCCTGAAAGCAGATCCTTTTCTATAGATTTCTAACAACATTCTCAAGTAAAACTCATATAGTAGCACGATGTGTTGGCCTAAATATTCATTCTCTAGTTCCAAAAATGGAACTAAGGCCCAAAGAAATGGGCCTTACAGAGGACACTAACTCATAAGGTATTAACAAAAAAAAAAAAAAGCTTCTTGTCACCTACTAGACCCAGGTACACAAGGGTATTATTTCTAGCTTAAAAGAGTACAAAAAGTTACAGCTTTTCACAGAACCTTGGCAAGATACTGTGCACATTGCCAGCAAAGTAAAAATTGTTTCTGCAGCCTTGGAGATCCCAAGAAAACTGGATCTTGACCAGGTGGTCACAGAAAAAGGAACTGAACACTTTCCTCACTGACTCAGTTGAGGCAGAGAGCTCAAATAAGGCGCATCTTCTCAGGCTGTTCTAAAAATACTCCCCGGAGTTCCCAACATGGCTCAGTTGGTTAACAAACCTGACTAGCAGCCATGAGGACGCAGGTTCGATTCCTGGCCTCGTTCAGTGGGTTAAGGATCCGGCGTTGCCGTGAGCTGTGGTGTAGGTCGCAGACACAGCTCAGATCTACTGTTGCTGTGGCCGTGGTGTAGGCTGGTGGCTACAGCTCCGATTGGACCCCTAGCCTGGGAACCTCCATATGCCGCAGGTGTGGCCCTAAAACGACCAAAAAAAAAAAATAATAAAAAAAATAAAAATACTCCCCAAAGTCCTGGCTTTTACCGGGCTAGGTGCCTAGATTAAAGGTACACTTTCTGCCACCAATCCTTTTACGATAGATTGCTAAAAATCAATCACATCTTATCAGCATAGCATTTACACCTAAGTTTACATCTGCTACAAGCCAACTTGCATCATACTTTCATTTGTTTTGTTTTGTTTTTTGTATGTAAGGGCCACGCTCATGGCATACGGAAGTTCCCAGGCTAGGTGCTGAATCTCAGCTGTAACTGCCAGCCTACACCACAGCCACAGCAATGCAGGATCCAAGCCATAGCTGCAACCTACACCATGGCTCACGGGAAGGCCGGATCCTTAACCCACTGAGTGAGGCCAGGGATCGAATCTGTGTCCTCATGGATACTAGCAGGGTTCATTAACACTGAACCATGACAGGAACTCCCTACTTTCATATTTATAGCACACAGATTTCAACTAACTTAAGAGACAGCCTAGTTATAATGGGGAGAAAGTCTTGTTAAGTAAAGCAGCAGCATTTATGGAATACCAAGTTCTCCAAAGAGATTATTTTATGGATACCATCAATATACACTGGAAATTTGCATGCACTGTCACGATAAACCCTCAGCAAACACCAGTCATACCTGGATAAAATCCCAATACAACTATCTACCTTAATGGATGCTTCCAATTCTTTCTCATATTTCTTGGCTGGAGGCTTTATATATTTTGAAGTATACTATTACCAATATCAAAACACATAATATTTTCCAGAAAGATTTCTGATTATTTTGGCTTCTGCAGCGGACCAAATGGTGAACCCCAAAAGATATGGGTGCACCCTAATCCCTGGAACCTAGGAATATTTATTGGCAAAAGATGTGATTAAGTTAAGGATTTTGAGAAGCTTATCCTGGATTACCTGGCTAAGCCTTAAATCCAATTACAAATATCACTGTAACGGTGAGGCAGAAGATCTGACACACAGAAAAGAGGAAGAGCAATGCGACCACGGAGACAGAGAGTAGAGTGATGACCACAAGCCAAGGAATAGTGAAGACACCAGAAGCTGAGAGAGGCAAGGGATGGATTCTCCTCCAAAGTCTCCACAGTTACACCTGGAGTCTCACTTACACCTGCTGCTTATACCTGCTGACACCTTAATGCTAACTTCTGGCCTCCAGAACCGTGAGAGAATAAACCATTGTGGTTCCAAGGCACCCAATTTGCTGTAATTTGTGACAGCAGGTCTAGAGAACTAAAACCAACAAAGGCTTGTTTATAGAAACCAAAAAAAAAAAAAAAAAAAAAAAAAAAAAAAAAAAAAAAAAACCACCACCCTACATTTTAAATTCTCGGCATGAGTGGTGCAGAGACCCATAGTTAATATCTTATGCATGAAAAGGGAAAAATCCACATCACTCCTATAAACAGAAGAGAATCGTATTTAGCAAACAGGGCACTGGAAGAAGCTGTTTTACTGAAGTTCACAGTTGTACTTGGTTATATATAAAGACTTCAGATTCTGAACTGTTGTCAACTTTCTTACCTTACTTAATAACGTACTTCTTACAATCTCAAACCGAAATTCTGGTTTTTGTAATGAATAAAGCTGATAGAGCATTTAAAATTACCAATGGCCACCCATACTTGCTAGAAATGGGCTTCAAACCTAATCACTGGCCAAGAGGGTGAAGGCATTTTCATGTGCATGTCAGGAAACAGGCGCTATTGTCATGACTCATCAGAAAGCTGAAACAATTATCAACTTAAAATTCCTGAGAATATTGAGCTTTTTATACTGTATTTCCATGTTTAATGATAACCCAAGTTTTTAAGATACGTTATTATTTGCCATCTCCGAGTGATAGCTTGGGTTTGAATCCTTACTCTTCCACTTGATGACCTGCAGGAAATTAATCTCTCTACACCTCTGTTTCCTCATCTGAAAAATGAGAATCATAACCTACCCGAAGAGGTTGTAAGGACATTACGCAAAAGGACTTAGAACACCACCTGACCTATAGCAAGTGTTAAATTATTATTTTAAAATTATTAAATGAATCCATTATAATTTCTAGTATTATCATTTACAATCCACCTATAGCTGCATATCAAACTACTAATCAATATAGCACTTTTTCAGGAGAATTAACATAAAATGAGGCAACAGGCAACAATCAGTGATAAATTTATTCCCATTAGCAGAAAAAAAAAAAGTCTCTTTAGCTAGTGTCAGGTATATAAAACTTAAGTCCTATGTAAAGGAATGAAAAAGGTTATCCAATGTCAAAACATAACACTAATTTAGTATTTTACCTCTTTTTAAAGATAAGGGGTAGAACAGGTATCAGAGGAGTAACTGGTTTGCCCAAGAAAGAGCAAACGTCTTAGATCTGATTTCTATTAAAGGACATACACAGGTGGTATATATAGTATCATGAAAATATAAATATTTTAAGAATTTACAAAGGAGTGCTTTAAACCAAAAAATGACAGCTTTCAATAAAAATAAATTTATGTGACTCTAAAAAAGCCATCAGTCTTAAATAAATGTCTTCAAGGGTCCACTTTTCCCTAAGGCAAAATGAGGTTTGATGTTAATTTCAGTATAAAATCTATTTAACTTTATGGTTTCCAGTAGGTATTTTGCTACTTTTTGACAAATGTGAACCAAATTTACACCTATGAACTCCCTGAAAGAAAAGAGTGGAATCTTTTTCCCACTAGTGGATTTTCATAAATAAGTATTAGCACCACAAATACTGAATATATAATTCTTAACAGTACACTGCATTGCAAATATCTTAAAACTAAATATAGTTACTGAAGAAATGCATGGTAACAAAATATTTGCAGGAGTCCCAAGAGGCTCAGCAGGTTACAGATCCAGCAGTGTCACTGTTGTAGCTCGGGTCACTGCTGTGGCATGGGTTTGATCCCTGGCCCAGAAACTTTCGTATGCTATGGGTGCAGCCAAAAAAACCAAACAAACAAATAGTGCAATTCTTGAAACTGCTCGTTATTTTTGTGGAAATTCCCAGGCCAGGGATTGAACCCAAGCCACAGCAGTAACACCACAGAACTCTAGGCTGTTATACTTCTATATAGCAGATCCAACTATCATATTCCAATCGATTCCAAGTAAAAGCCCTACTTATGCCTATGCCAGGGAGTAGAAATGAGGTTTTCACTAAAATGATCATCATCCTTTTTTACAGATGTCTTGAAAATAACCCTAAATTTTAAAAAATATCGTATCTACTGCAATGAACTAGCACAGTAACAATTTTTCAACCCCACAGGGACAATCTGAAATTTTAATAAATCAAAGTGCTTTTGTATATTGTAGGTGTTTAATAAATACACATTGACTAGATTTTCCAGCTCCTGCAAACCTGTATTTTTAGGTTATTTTTCTACTTTTATGAAGTCCTTTTCAAGGATGTTTTACTTTGCCCTTGGGCTAATTAAAACTGTTCAATTCTATGGTGTTCTTATGCAATCTTTTGGACAAATAGCTATTAACCAGCTTTGGATGTGTGTTGACAACATGAGAACTAGGTGATGTCTGCAGAACATGCCAAAAGCATTACTGACTCCTGTCCAGCTCACTCATTTTAAGGTACTGCTCAGTAAGTATCACAGAGCAAAGAATAAGGTTCTTTCAACATTTTTATTTAAAATTGGGGAAAATGGGCTTCTAACAGATTCACTCATTCAAAAATACTTAGTATCAAAATACAAAAAAAAAAAAAAAGCATGAAAAACAGCACTGAGAATGCAGCAACAGAGTGATACAGTCATTGCACCTGTCCTCATGGAGCTTGAGGTACAGCAGGCAGCTGTGAGAAGAGAGCGCTAGGGAAAAGCAGATTACTGAGCAACTGAAATTCAAAGGGAAAATTTCTCCCACTTCCTTAATCTCTTTTAACAATCCAGGAAGTCGTACTGAGGAATGGCAACATCTCCTAGGCCTTGGCATTTCCAAATAGCATCCCTGTATGCCTTACAAAAAAAGTGCTCAATAGTAACTGCTGTTTGATGCCTTACTGTGAGGGAGGAGACCGGGAGGAATATCAGCATATGGTCCTTCAACAGTTCATGAAGGACCTGACTAATCCAGGTTTGCTGCTGCGCTAATTCGCGGCGAGGCACTGCACCCATTCCTCTCTGAGGCTCGCTGACCACACAAGCAGAAGCATGGTTATACAGTTTATGATGCTACTTCCAGCCAGCACGACATATAACACACCTTACCCTTTCCCATTTCAGGTTTTTCTCCTCCTGTGGTTTTCTGCATAGTATTGATTAATAAGGTCACATTGCAAAATCTTTATGACGATTTCACCCAGCTTGCCCGGCTACCACATAAGGTCACTGAGAGATCTGGCTGCTCTTGTGCTGGTCAGTGGGACCACTGACTGCAACTGGCCAGACGGAAGGGATTTTACAATTTCGGTGATTTCACATTGTGCTTCCAAGATGTCTTAAAAGCTTTCCAGATGTACCCACGTTCCTCTGCTTTACCACATATGCTCCTTCAGGATTATTTTGAAAAGCACATTAGAGTCAAGAAATTTTGCTTCCACTGCATAATGCATGAACTTGTCATTTTTAGATTAGGTATAGTTTTCAGATCTATTTTCTAAAGAAGGCTGGGGCCCGTGTCTTGCTTTGAAGCTGAAGCAATGGTAAGAACAGTACCTATGCGCTGAATACCACGAGATGGTAGAGTGCCAGCTTCTCTAAGATCTCAGAATGCCTGGTCTGCCAGTACTTAGTCTACTTTATAATTTTCTTTTGTTATCTAGAAAATCACACAATTACCATCTACCTTTAAGCATTCTGGTACTTGTTTCATGGTATTCTGTAAATTAGTTAATCAAATCCTGGTTCCCTTTGTTTTTAGAAACATTACATTGCAAGCCAAAAAGCTGATACTTATTAATTATTCTTTTAAACATAAGAACATCTTAACAGAGTTATACCATTAAGTTTTACTGTGAGAAAAGCACACATACCAAACTAGCCAACAGAAAAATAGCATCTTGGCAATTTAATGAAGAATAAACCATGAGATTAGTTTACATAGCAGTAGATGTGTTGTGGAGAATTACTCGATCTGTACTCAGCTTCCTGCTGTGTTAAATGTGAACTAAATTATTATTTTGCTTACATTTACGCCCTTGGAGATTGCAAAAGCAAAGCTTTCTTTTTAATCTGCTTTCTGCATTACAGCAAAACGTCTCCAGCACCACACACTACATGACACACACAGTCCTTCCCGCACTATTACAAGCAAGCTGGGCCACGGAATCTTAAACTATTTCAAAGAAATGGAGCATTTTAAAAAGATTTCATCAAATTTTTTGAACTTCCTTATTGTAAACATTTTCCATTTCATCACATCATATTCTCTAAATACTAAAATCAATGTAATGCTCTACACTGCAGTAAACAGCCTTAATGAATTTCGATCTTGGAGGTGCTGAGCCCATTTCCAAACCCACTCACCACATGGACCTCCAGCACCGACTGCAGAGCAGGCTGGCACCATCCATTAGTTGAATGCATGTGGAAAGCCACCACTGTGCAGAACAGGGACAGTCTGCAGAAGCTCTCTCAGATAGAAATCCCACTGTAACACAGCCCTGTAGAGCTCGACCCATTTTCTGTTCTAACACACCTGATGGGCAGAATATACACCAACAACAGTGCCTCACTATGGCAGGGAGCCGGAGATGGCAGAGAAGGCCGTGTGCTCACTCACCAGGAGGAGAGGCCTGCGCCATTTGAAAAACCCTCAGGTGACTCAACCTTCCCACCCCCATGTTAAAATCACTGCCTTATAGACTAAAACTCAACAAAACGGAATCAGGTTTAATCTTAGACACTCACTGTCTTCCTATAATAAATTTCCAATAGCTAAGTACCCCAAAATGACATTGCATGAAATCACAAACTCTACCATTCTGAGGCTGAATCCATGGCTTGTCGTAACCTCTCGCTGCTCTCCTTTGCTTTTCCTAGGTGATATGCTTGCTGAGGCGTGCAGTGTACGCAGTATGTAAGAATGGCAAGGACTGCCTTGAACGGACTGAGCCAAGCACTGTGCTCAGCCATTACGCACAAGAGACCTTTCATGCAGGCAGGGAGAGGCTGGTGGAAGGGTGCACTTACTTAAAGACAGTCATGCTGAGGCTGAGACACTGGTCACAGGTAAAGGACAAAGTTGAGATTTGAATAAAACTCTATTGAAATCAACAAGAATTCTACTCCTCCATGCTGCTCAAGCTTTCAGAATGAAGCCCCATGTAGCACAGAATAAAGCACACACTCTAAAGTCTAGCGTTCAAATGCCAACTCTTGGGCATGTCATTTAAGCTCTCTGTGCCTAAACTTTCTCTTCTGGAAAACGGGGATAGCAGTAGTGAATAAGAAATAAACTAATATTTGTAAAGCCCGTATTAACAGCTGCCTCAGAGTAAGTATTACATAAGCATTTGTTAAATGAATAAAACCTCTTAAAAGTATGGCTAATCAAGAAAGATTTAGTGCGTGCCTAAATGTTTACAACATATGAAACTATACAAAAGTAAATGGACTATTCAAAATAAAATAGAATTCGTTACAAGAAATAACAAAACTGGAGAAGACATGCAGAAAAGGGAATCTTGGAATGCTATTGGTGGGACTGCAAACTGGGGCAGCTACTATGGAAAACAATACAGCGTTTCCTCAAAAAATTAAGAACAGAACTACCATATGACCCAACTACCTTACTTCTGGGTATTTATCCAAAGAACACAAAAACACTAATTGAAAAAAATGTATGTACCCCTATGTTCAGCAACATTATTTACAACAGTCAAGATATGGACACAAAGTATCTATCAGTGGATGAAGGGTAAAGAAGATACAATAGTCAAGATATGGTGTACATACACACACACAAATGGACTACTACTCAGCCATAAAAAAAGAATGAAATTCCATCATTTGCAACAACATGGACTGATGTTGAAGGCACTATGCTAAAGTGAAATAAGTCAGACAGAAAAACAAATACCGTATGATTTCACTATGTGGAATATTTTAAAAAATGAACAAAACAAAAACAAATTCGTAGACACAGCGAACAGTTCAGAGTTTACCAGAAAGGAAGGGAGCTTGGGGAGTGGTCAAATGTATGGTGATGGGCGAAGACAACCAGACCGGTGGTGATCACTCAGTAGTGGTCACAGACACTGAACTACCACGCTGAATTCTGCTATACACCTAGAACATAATTAAAAAATAATTTGAAATTTTTCAACCATAGGTTTGTTCTCCATATGGGCCACCAAGGCAAAACAGAAAACAAAAATAAAAAAGCCCCCAAACAAAGCAGATAAAAAAACCATCAACAAAAAAATTTCAAGGTGAGTTATTTCCTCTATACAAACTATCACTGTTCTACATTAGTTGAGCAAAGTAGCTGTGTTTTTGTGGGTAAACAATTTTTGGTATTCACTTTGCTTATATATTGTTTTCATCTCTCATTATTACTGATAATAATGAATTATATGTCTTTTATGCTCAGTCAGTTCAAATCTGTCATTAAAAACAGGTAATACTGGCACAAAAACAGTTTTCCTTAATTCAATATCAAGTAATTCTGGGGGGGGGGGGAATCAGGCTTTACTACTAAACAGCTCAATGTTTCTTTCAAATTATCTCATAAGAAAGTTACCTACATACAAAAAGCAAAAGGCAAAAGCACAGAACTCATTATTCTGACAATGGCCCTTTCCACTCTACCTTTTCATTGCACAATTATCATTCAGTCTTAAATACTCTGAATTCAGAGACATGTTAAACCACACTTTAATGTTAGGCTTTTATAAATGAAATAACAATGTATTTCAACTTCTAGTACACTTACGTTTACATATAACAATTACATATCCAGCAAACTACATGATTCTTGATACACTGTATTTTAAAGATGTGATTATGCTTAAGTTTATAAAACTGGAGGGAATATAATGCTTCCATTTCAAGGAATGTTGCATACATTCAAACGTGTGGTTCAAGTAATTCTGAATACCAGAATATCTGCTATCAAAGAGACACAAAGTAAAACACACCCAATAAAATCATCTTAACTTTCCTAGGTACTCCCTTTATCCTCTTTGTAAACTGATTTAATCTGGCACTATTTGGCCAGCCAACTGTTAGCATTTTCTTAGAGAAGAACCGAACACGCTTAGAGGCTGTCATCAAAGTGAGGTACACAGAAACAGCTAGCACGTTTCAAGAGCAGAACAAAGAGATGCAATCATAAATCAACCTCTGTTCGATGACCCAAAGAGGTCCATTTCTCCTGCCGACAGTAGAAAAGCTGCTTCTCAAAGTTGAGAATGAATTTACTTACCATGGCCCTCTGAGGGCAGTGTTACCTAACACATACGCGGAAATTTCAGGAAACAATCTTTACCCACCATTCTAATAAAAATAAATTTCAATAAAATAACTTGAAATGGGTGTATCTGCTCGTTACAAACATTTCTTTCCTCATCATTATCCATACCTCTACAAGCACAATAATGCTTGCTTTCAAAGGTTTCTAGCAAGTTTGGGAGAAAAGATTTTCTATAAACCAAAGCATTTTGAAGGAAAATGACTTGAAGCCTCAGCATCAGAGAGGCTTCAAAATACGATAAAATGAAAAATTACATAACTGATTCTATACTGTTTAAATATATTTTGTGTCTATTGTAATGGTCTCTGTAGAATAATGTGTTCTTGAAAAATTTCAGGATATCAGAACAAATTTTTCAAGAAAAAGTATTTCAAAGAGATTAACATTCAGCCCCAAACTATAGTGTTCCAGTTTTTCTTATATGCAGCTAAAAGCCAATAGGCTCATTTGTTATAAATCATTTGTTTACTGATTAAATATAATACACACGACAAACTGGCACTGAAGGGTCAAAGCACCCAATTAATCTCCATGTTGATTCTAAAACTGTAAAAATCTTCACATATTAATTCACTTTCTAGACTCTAATGCAATGTGCCTTGGGTGTTTTGTCCCTTTTCCTCACAAAGTACTTCACACAAATTAGTAAAAAATGTTTTCTGGCATTCACTTGGCAGAGACTTTTTTTAGGATGCAAAAAATACTGAATAACTCACCCTATAAATAGTGCAGTGCCCTGACAGACTTTTAAGAATATAAAAACTGCCAACCATCATATCAGAGTTTTATGTATGTTAATTGGTGACTATCCAAGTCTAAACTGCATACTGCCACCACTTCCCCTGCCACCCCCAAATAAAGCCAGCCGAAAAACAAAGAGCTGTCTTATGGTGAGTGACCGGCTGAAAGAACATAAATTATTACAAGCAGGTAAATAACAAAATTTTGTGTTACACAGTAAGACCTCCTGACACATGGTTTCCACTTAGTAGAAAGATGCTTTTATTTAGAATGTGCTGTTTATTTACTTTGAAGATAAGTCCTCGCTTCTGTAACTGAAGGTCTAGTTGTTCACTTAGGACCGATGCCAGTACCTGGCATCACTTGGAGTAAACTAGGTTTTAAAAATACGTACTCCTGGAATTAAACAGCTTTGTTCTTTTTAAATTATACTATATAATGGAGATTTTTAAGGTCAAAGAAAAAATTTTAAACTAAATTCCAAGTCTTATTTTACTAAAACAGAAAATACAAAGAGCTATCTTAACAGAGTCGGTTGAACATAACGCAAATGCAGAGATGGGAAAGAAGGTCATTTCATAAAATTCTTTTCTGTAATAAATATATATACTTAAGTTTAAATATCTCTTCAGAAAGATGCCAGGAAACAACAGCTGCTGTTCTATGTGCTTTCACTTAAAAGTATAAAATTATGAACTTTGATGCTGTGTTTCAGTCTCAAAGCAAATAAGTGACTTGCCTAGCCAAAAAAACACATGAACTTCACGGTTTAAGCCTTTCTGCCTTTGTATCTTAAATCATCTTCTGTTCTAAAAAGTGCTAACAAGTTTACTAACATCTTTAATCAGATTTTCTTTAAACTAAAACACATTAAAAATTTTAAGGCAAAACATTTAGCAAGATGCCTTAAAGAATGTCAGAGAGTGAAATACTCTGTTTTCAACATACTGGCCAATATTTTTTAAAATTACTATTCATGCAGGATTTTTTTTTTCTGAGGCACAATTCAAATACATCTATATAACATGAAAGCTAGAAATTCCTAAAGGTTTCTGAATTATCCTGAACATAAACCAAGTACAGTCTCATTCATAAGTGAAAATGTACTCGTTGTTAAACAGTTTCATCCTAACCTGTGATACAACATTTCATAGGCTTTGAGATATTTCGACTTCTTTGGTACTATAAGCTGTTTTGGTAAATATACCATTAAAAAAAAATTAGAGTATAACACAACTACCTGTATCTGAATACTAGCAGCCATTACCATGTGCTATTTAACATTAAAATATCCTTATATGAAGCTGGCATTGCTCAAATTGCAGTTTATTTGTTAATATAACCAATTTATTCTTCAAAATAGAACTCCTTATTCACTATACCCAGTCCTCTTAACCACTCTTAGAAACTGCAGCAGGCAGCTCTCCCAGGTCCAACATCCCTTGACTTTCACGCAAAATTATTGATTAACATTTAGTAAAGAGAGAATGCCTGACAGAAACAACAATGTTAAAAGAAAAACATAAAAGAATCATCTCCACCTGAGTGAGAATTAACCATCCTATACTGAATTTATCGACTCCCCTCAGGTCAATCAAAGCCCTTTCCTCTTCATCACTCTTCTAAAAACAGTTCTACTTATCCCAGCACTTTTATCACTGTTATGAGCTTGGTCAGTTTGTCTGCAAAAGAAGAGCTGGAACAATCAAACAATGTTTTAAAACTCCCTGAGGAGATAAAACACTCTTTTTAGTGTTGCCTATTCACTACAATTACTATATATAATAACTGTAATGTGTTCCCAAACCTTATTTTAAAAATAATTATAACCCAGAGTTTCCTTGTGATGCAGCAGGTTAAGGATCTAGCACTGTCACTGCAGTGGTACAGGTTCACTCCCTGGCCTGCTAACTTCCATGTGTCACAGGTGTGGCCAAAAAAAAAAAAATCATAACCCAAATACAGCTTAAGTATGGCCATAGCAGAGAAAAATATAGCTCCAAAATAATGAGATTAATACTGAATTAAGGGAATGAATATAATTTTCTGCAATCTTGTACAATTTTTAAGTAGAAAAATAATTTTATAGGATACAATATAAAATCATTACTGAAAACCACTCATCCTCCACCCCAAAAAGTTATATGTAACAATTTTCTTGATACTCTCCTTAGACAGCTGATTTCCCTTCAGATTTATGAAACAATCACAGATCACTAAACATAAGGTTCTAAGAAAATGACCTTATATCTCTTAAATGGCCTCTAGAACTTGGTATACTCCCTTTTCAACAGAGCACTTCGGTTACAACAGCTACAGCCGTCAGACTACCACGTTGCATGGCACAAAAACATCACTGCTACTGTTGCACATGTTCCAGACTTTCCAAATGTATTATCATCTCATTTAATCCTCACAAGATCCTTGAATATCAGTGATTGTTTCCTTCTATGAACACATGAAGTAACACACTTAAATAGGTTAAAGGGACTTTCATAAAGTCACTCATCTAAGTTAAGTGATATTTACATCTGGTGAGTGTAACTTCAAAGACACTCTATCTTGAATATTCCAATCACCTTATTAGGAAGTGTATCTGCCTATACTATGATTCTGCAAATGGCTCTGAAGTAACATGATGAACAAAACTACAGAACTCCAAGTCTGCTTTTATTCAAACTTGCTCTTGCTCAGTCTCTCAAACTAACATCCTGGCTGCCTCAAGCCACACCCTCAGCTTAACACCTCTACCTGGAAAAGAGCCTACTGCTTCCTCCCAAGCGTAGCAGGGCTATCAGGACTTACTAGGGAATTATAAACATATGTACATAATTCTACACACAAAATATGGACGCGTGTGTGGCCTTCCAAAGAAAAAAGAAATTAAACGAAAGAGAGGAAAGGTCCCAAGTAGCTGATGGTTCTCTATGCCTTTTCAGCAAAGACAGGTTAGAGTCATCTGAGGAAAAACTGACAGTGAGAAAGTTTTTCTGAACAGACCTGACCTCTATTTCTTCGTGAAGAGTATAAAATAACAAATAACCTCCTTTTGGTCCTTTCAGAAAGACATTACTCTGGACACACAGCTCTGTCGCTGTGTTTGCCTTTCAACCACACTTACCGCTTTTTTACTTAATAATTATTCAACAAAACCCTAAACGCTTTAGGAAAGCATGAGTTTACCAAAAGTCAAAGTGAAAACTCTAATTCCCCACACAACTTTTTTGTAGAAGATATCCAAATGGAAGAAAAAAAAAAAAAGAAAGGAAGAAGAAAAAGAGAAGGAAAAATCAGGGCTTCTCTTTTCATTTTCTAACAATTTCATGCATACTGTGATTAGTTTTGATGTTTTACAAAAATTTGAGGTGTTCTACGGCATAAGTACCTCTGAGAAATTTTACCTAACACCGCTATTCCTTCTCAGTCATTTAAGGTCAAAGTAATAAAAAAACCAGAATCAGTTTAAATAAACTGGTTAAGATAAACCCATTTAAACAAACATTAACTGCACCCTACATCTAAGTGTTATCACAGCATTTCAAAGTATTTCAGGTTATCAAATCTCTAATACCTGATGACAAGAATGAATCAGAAGGAAAATATACAACAAATATACAATTCATCACTCCATAATAAAAATGTGTAACTGTCACTGATGGACTCAAAAACAAGAGAAAAAGTGTTAACCAAGAAGGCCAGGTTCTCATGTAACTCTGCTTCCCAACTACTAACATCTCATTCCCAAGTACGACAGAGGTACTTAGCAAACTGGATCCGGTGCTCTCTATCTTGCCCCTAGTGGTGGTTTATAAAATCAATTCCGTTTCAAATAATAGTTAACATACCGACTAGTGTTATATTAACAGCACCGTGATTCACCTTATTTCCTAATCAAAATCTCCTGTTATCAGCTAGCAGTTCACACTTCAAACTAACCAAATAGAATAGCTATCATCTACATGGAGAAATAAAAGTTTTTATTGCCATTTTAAGAGAAGTTGTTTTCGAAAACTAGACTTGAATAAGAGAGGGAAGAGGAAATACTAAGCCCCTAAACTAATTAACGAACTAAGGGGAAGGGGCATGCGGGAAAACAGTGATAATTAGTATGTACCCTTGGTTAACCAAATCCACACATACATTCGCTCTGTATGTGCACAAACATCAGCAGCATCATAAACCGTCTCAAGTTCTAGCCATTATTCAGTTCGACATCTGCACATGTTTATGCGTCTCTCCAAACAACCTCTTGAACACCCTGCTGGAGCTGTCATTTTTTTCTTCTCCCTATCTGGCAGATGGCAAGTCAACAATCGGCATCAACAGCAGCCGAATATCTCCCCCTCCACCCTGCCCCCCTAAACAGACACAATAATAACTTCTTTGTGCTTCCCTACAATGCAGCTGCTTAAACCATTTCGCTACAAGGCTGCTTTGCCTTAATAAAAAAAAAAAAAAAAATCCCTTCTGTCAAGTCTAAAAAGCAGCATAATGTTAAGCAAGCTAAAGCCACAGCACAGCTGCAAACGGGCAGACACATTGACAGCTCCTCCCTTAACAAAGCCCTGTGAATTGAAGGGGGTTCATCTGAGGCTCACACAGTAATTAGTATAAAAAAGTCCGACAGCCTCTATTATGCTAAAGGAAAAAAAAACTGGACAGAACTGGGCTGCTGTTTTGCGTCAAGAGTTCTGCTGCAGAGTAGATAAATCATGTTGGGTTTTTTCCTCTCTTTTTAAAGACAGTAATAAGGAGGATGAGAGAAGCTAATTTGAAAACTTGGACACAGTAATTGTACCATATGGTGAGCATTTATCCTTTCTGAAATGCACGCTAACAGTCACTTACATGCACACTGCTTTGTTTTACAGTTGTTGTTCTCTCTACCATATTCATAAAACGGATTTGAATATCTGATACTCAAGCGAAGTTGTGTGTAATTAGCAACAGAACTGCCTGGGTTTAATTTATTGGCCTTGCACTGCAATCTAGGAAATGTAAAACAAAATTAAACAATGTGTCCACTCTGTAAAATGTTTTTTCTCTAACTCAATATAAAGAATGAATATTAGGTTCACCAGAGTGTTGCTAAGTTAAGGTGTGGTACCTTTTGAAAATTCCAGAAGAATAAGCTGTGGCTGTTGGAAAGATTTCTGCTAACACATTTCAGGATAACAAATCACTAAATGACCTTTCATCAAGATCATCTGGCTCAAATCTGTATTTCACTGAATGAAGCATATACAACTCTTCTCCGTATATATCAGCAAACCTAGACTTCACAGAATTTCCTCACGTGTAGCCTAAAAATTTGTTTTCAAGCAAACCTGTCAGTTACCGAAGAGTTACTAAGTACTAGGTGCCAAGCATCATGATAGACACGGGGAGAAGGACACAGAATCAAAGTTTTCGTATTTCTAAAATAAAATTTGAACACCAAGTGACTCAATGTTCATGTTTGTAATACTTCAAAATTCTTTAAAAAATCCACCTTTTTTTTTAAGTCTTTAATAACATTAGGGTATAAAATCCAGTGTGTGTGTGTGTGTGTGTGTGTGTGTGTGTGTGTGTGTGTGTTGACATTTTTCTGACAAAAAAATTCTAACATTAAGTTTTTCTCTAATCAGAAATAAATTCATTTTAATGCGAGCTATGTGCCTCTTTCGAAAAAAATGTGGTGTGTACCTTCCATCAACTACATTTTAAACACTGAAATACAGTACTAGAACTTATATGAATCATTGAAATTTCAAGTGAAGTGAAATCATAGCTCTGAATTTCCACAGTTTACACATATCCACAAGTACTGTTGTGATCAGTATTTGGGGAACATGAGAATGTAATATACTTTAATGAATTTCTAGTTCAACAGAGAAATCAAGAGTCCTTACTCAAGGTTGAAGTAATCTGTGTTTTTAATTATGTCTACATCAATGGTAAAAATATCCCAGTAAGATGGCAGGCATGATTACATTCTGAAGGAAGAGCCCACCCAACAACTTTCACCAATGATACTGTATGATCAATTTCTACCTTGGAAAAAGTAAACTTAGAAGATAAAAACTTTATCACAGTGGCTTTCCTTCATGCTGCTAGTATTGGGCCACAGGACCAATTTACCCTAAAATTAAAATATTTCTTTTCGGTATTCTTTCTGGCTTACTAAACATTTCCAAGTACTAAAGATGGACGTGATTTCAGAGAAACTGTTACATTTCATCATCAGTTTTTCTTAACAAAATCTACCAACTTCGAAACTATCTAAAACCATTTTGCATTATGTCGATGATAATGTAAAAAAATCTAACTGTCCACGGGTATAAAGACTTTTAAAACTCTCCTCTAATAAGAAGCATTTGTCTTTTTTATAAGAGTATAAACAGCAGTTTAAGACGAATGCTTTCTTCATGTAACCACAATTCTGAAGACTTTACCTCAGGGGGCATGGGAATGGCGAGAACAAAATTCAGCCTCAACTAAACTGTTAAGAAAATGTTTAGAAATTAGAATTATAGAACCAAATGACACTGGTATGTCTGATAAGCGTTCATTTTGGTTTACATCTTTTTAAGAGCTCATGTATGCCACAGAAGTAAAAATCTGGTTTTCTTGTTGAATGTAAATAACTAAAGTCCTCATAATAGGTTTAACAGGTACCAAATACAATTTATATTATATAGGGTACCTTAAATACTTGCAAATCTTTGGTCTAAGTCTGTGACAAACCACTAGGAAAACAACGCAGTGGTCTACTGATGCCCTACCAACGATGGCAAACCTAATCCAAGGACTCAAGGATTCAAGAAGACTAGCATACTCATATAGACTTTTGGCAGAAATAAAAGCAATGAATCAGTTTACAACAGACTCCTCATTTCTCTAATAAAGGCAAATCAAGCAGTAAGAATGGCTATCATACAATTTCAAATCAATAGGGCCTAGAAGTTAAAAGGCAATGACTACTTAATACTTTATTATGACTACACAGAAAAGAATGGGAAGAATAGAGATTATTTCCAGAATAGTATTCAGAAGCAGGCCTCAGCCAAAGATATACCCTTGATATTTCGTCTCTATTCTTAGGGATCTTTTAGGGCTCTTTAGTGGCAAGGAAAAAAGCCCACTGAAGCTAACACAAGCCAAGCGTTATTTATTGTAAGAACACAAAAGTCTCATCCAAGGAAAGGAGCTCTACAGGCAGAATTCAGGCAATTTAGGTCTGGAAAATGACAAACACCACTTTCCTGCATCTTGTTCAGGGACCGTGGACGGTCTGGTCTCTCTTTCTCCTATTCCTCCGAACACCCCACTGCATCTTTCTTAATTTATCGGCTGCATTTTCACATTCTCTCTAATCACTGGCTTCTCACTCCGCTTAAAGGCGTTTGGGTCCCTCAGAGGTTACTAGCAATTCCAACTCCATCTCTTAGCTACTTTGGTCTTTCATCTCTCCAACTCCCTGAAGGAGCTCTTGGATCAGATGTCCAGTTATCGGATTAACTGGGGCAGGAGTACTTATCCCAAATGAAAGGTGACGATAGAGTAGTTTCCGTTAGAAAGGGCTTCAGAGACAGCAATAAAACACGAGGGTCCCAGCACACTGAGCCATGCTAGTTGTGTGCATGTGAGCATGTGTGTGTTTCAAGAAACATGTTTATGTATTTCTAGTTTACTGGATCAGTTTTACCAATTGGAAAAATTACTAATTAAAAGCTTTTAGGAATAAGTCACTGAACATGTTACAAAACAATAACTTAATAACTTAGCCAAAACTGCTTTATGTTTTACTGACTACTAGCTAGGACTATTAAGGCATCTGAGCAGAAATCACTTGAGTCTCATCTGCTATTAGTATATAAGACAGTCGTGTTTTTATATGACTAGTTTTTATACAGTACATTTGAGGATGACACCCATGTTGCAGAAGTGTATGTAACATCCATATAACACAAGTTCAATTTGTACCACAGTTTTCAGATTACTACTCTCGTACACGAGGAATCTAAATGCCTCCTCAAAAGTCTTGTCCAATACTTTTCAAATTGTGGGTCAACATTTTTTATTTTATTTTTGTTTTTCAGCTGTGCCCTCAGCATGCAGAAGTTCCCAGGCCAGGGATCAAATCTGTGCCACAGCAGTAACAACACCAGATCCTGACCCCACTGAGCCACAAGGGAGCTCCATGGATCAAGACTTTTAATTAATTTATTTTTTTATTTTTTATTTTTTGCCTTTTGTCATTTTAGGGCCACACCTGCAGCATGTGGAGGTTCCCAGGCTAGGGGTCTAATCACAGCTGTAGCCACTGGCCTACGCCGCAGCCACAGCAACGCAGGATCTGAACCGCGTCTGTGACCTACACCATAGCTCACGGCAATGCCGGATCGTTAACCCACTGAGCAAGGCCAGGGATCGAACCCACAACCTCATGGTTCCTAGTTGGATTCGTTAGCCCCTGCGCCACGACTTTTAATTTAGCATCAAAAATACCAGGGCACTGGCAGACCCCCTACCTGACAAAAAGACAGGGTTCCAAAGGTTATTTGTCAGAGATTTAAAACTTAATTTATCACAGAAATAATTTTACAACTATATATCGTAGTTAAGTCCTAAATCAGTCATTAGCTGAAAAAGTACTATTCAGTATTAATTATAAGACTTGGCATTTTTACAATATTTCACTTTGCTTTCACTCTCATTATTTCATGTGATTCTCCCCTCAACTTGGAGACAGGTCAGCTATTGATATTCCCATTGGTATTTTCTGTCCCTGTAGATGACACACAAAGTACGGGGAAATGTTTTGCTCAAGTTTTCAAATCTGTAAGTACTCAATAGGAGAAGAGAACAAGATATTGAGCTTCCTATCACTGGATGGTCATATAGCAAAGATATAATAAAGGAAATTTGAGGAAGTTCCTGTCACGACTCAGCAGAAACCAATCTGACTAGCATCCATGATGACGCCGGTACAATCCCTGGCCTTGCTCAGTGGGTTAAGGATCCAGCATTGCTGGGGCTGTGGTGTAGGCCTGCAGCTACAGTTCTGACTCAACCCCTAGCTTGGGAACCTCCATACGCCATGGGTGCAGCTCTAAAAAGACCAAAAAAAAAATTTGTGAAATTTTGTGCCAAATTGCTCCTTAGGTCACTCTTAACATTGAGATTTTAGAATATTATGACTTTATGAAATAGGAAACCAAGATTTTGCCCTGTTAGGAGACAGGCCCACAGCCCAGTTCTTTTCAACTTCAAGTCCACTGCAGCTCCAGCTAATCTGTACATCACAGAGCATACATTTTACACTAATAAGAAATCCTGGAAACTTAAATCACTTTTAATAATTTTTTTTTGTCTTTTTGCCTTATCTAAGGCCACACCTGTGGCATATGGACGTTCCCAGGCTAGGGGTCTAACAGGAGCTGTAGCTGCTGGCCTTCGCCACAGCCACAGCAACACAGGATCCAAGCCGTGTCTGCAACCTATACCACAGCTCACGGCAACACCAGATCCTTAACCCACTGAGCAAGGCCAAGGATCGAACCCGTAACCTCATGGTTTTTAGTCGGATTCGTTAACCACTGAGCCACGATGGAACTCCAGTATTTCTATTTTTTAAATACATTATAATAAATCCAGGACATTGAATATACAACATGTCTATGATCTTCCACATAAATGGGACAAAGCAGAGGGTGAAAGAAGAGAGGTGTTTTCTTTTCATGCTGGGCGCTACACAGAGAAGAAAGAAGACCTTTTCCTTCAATCGAAGGTTTCCACTGCCTCTTCAACAACACCCAAAGTACAGGTCAGACAGCCTCACACCATTTGGATAAAAGGTAATTTCACCTGCAGCTGAGCTGCTACGAACAGTGGGAAATAAAACACCTACGTCTTACAGCCACTGCCACCATACACAAGACTTAGGACGTGGGTATTCTCAAGTCAACAACTGTACATATTCTCTTTGTTATTTACCCAGGAGATGAAAACTGGAAACATCACGTCAGTTGTATAGCGTATTTTTAACTTAGATGTAGTATTAACTCTTCATTTTTAAAGTTTTAAATAGCTAAGCCACAATATTTCACCAATTTGCTTTTATTGGGTGATAAAATCCAGATCTGAAGCACAAAAGATTAAATGTTATCACCTTAAAAAAGGAAAAATCAAATGATAGTAACATGAATTGATAGATGTTTTTCCTTTTAAGCATTTTACACATCATTTTACATGTCTAAAACACAAGGTAAGTTTCCTTCGTATTTAGGCAATGTAAAAGTATGACATACTGTATTTTATATGTGCATAAACCATGGCCATAATTCAATTTTTTTCATGTACTTAAGAAGAGGACTCATTTTGGAAATAACCCAAGTAATGAATCTAAATTATAGCACACACACATAGGTTTGCAACTCTGTTCATTTAAACATGATACCCTTTTCTGAATGTCGTGTTTTATCAAGACAGTCATTAATTAAACCTGCAATAATCAAAAAACACATTTGTACAAAGCATATGGAATGAGGCACAATTTCTATTTATAAAACCAACAATGTTCAAAATCCTATCCAACTCTGAGATTTGAATTTATTTCACCATGTCCTCTTCTCCTCGAGCTCCCAGACCTGCTCTCAATGTGCTTATACTGTAACTCTCTGCTCAGCCTGCGTTTCCCTTATCAGTTCCCTACCATGTCATTCTAAATTTGTCTCACTATCCTTTGTTCATCCCCCTCTTTGAGTTAGTTCCACAGTGGCTCCTCTGACTGGACTCAAACTCAGTTTCTCACTCTCAATTCCACTTTGTTTTCCTGACTCCCACTTCTGATTCCTAAAAAAAAAAGAGTGAATTAACTTTTGAGTAAACTAAATTATTCACTAGAAAAAGTACTGAGTGTATTTGTGAGCTGCTTAAAGAGACAGACCATGGGATCTTACTGGCTTAACATGACCAAAATTTTATTTGGAGTTCATGTAAACTCAAACTAGTATTCCTGAACTGTGGCTGGTTCTCCTCCAGGCAGTGATTCAAGGACTCAAGTTCCTTCTTTCTACAGGTTTAACCACCTCCTTGGCTTCATGACTGCCATTAGAAGAGTCAAGGGAGGAGTTCCCGTCGTGGCTCAGTGGTTAACGAATCCAACTAGGAACCATCAGATTGCGGGTTCGATCCCTGGCCTTGCTCAGTGGGTTAGGGATCCAGCGTTGCCGTGAGCTGTGGTGTAGGTTGCAGACACGGCTCAGATCCCACATTGCTGTGGCTGTGGCGAAGTCCAGCAGCTACAGCTCCTGTTAGACCCCTAGCCTGGGAACCTCCATATGCCGCAGGTGCAGCCCTAGATAAGGCAAAAAAAAATAAAGTCAAGGGAAAGACGACTGAACACAGGAGATGTTTGTAAGCCATGCGTGGAAGTCACAACACTCCATGCTGCTCATACTGCACTGGTCACAACTTAAGAGTTATGGCCACACCTAACATCGAGTCATCTGGAAGCCGAGCCTGGCTTTGTAGGGCTGGGGGGAGACGGGTATTCAAATGAATACAGTGAACAAGCAGCCAATCCTTGCAACACTGAACATCTAATGTAGACAATAAATAAGTTCTTAACCACCAAGGAGCTTAAAATCTTTTTCGTTAACACATACGCACAAAATACTAAAAAATACTTCAATATAATAAAGTATTAAGTCAAACATAAGCAAGTGTCAAATATTAGTACGGTCCTCATGTGCTTTACCATATGTATTTATTACATAGAGTTCTATGATTTTTATAATAGGGTCTCATCCTGACTTAGCTCTGGTCCAAAACATGTGAGGAGAAAAGAGCAGGCGTGGTAATAGTGCAATACCGCTTTAATTCAAGGGTTAAACAGTAAAAGAGGTACTCTCCTGAAATATGAGTATCTTTCAAAACTATAAAAAGAATAAACGTGGGTTAATGCAATTTGTGAGAAATTAATATGCCATCACCGTTTAAAAAATACTGTCTTAGCTCGCAGTATATCTTAGAAAAAATAAGCATGTAAACCATTCTTTTAAAGTATGCGCTGCAACACATTCTGTTGGCAAACAGGGATACAGAAATAAGTACTACTCTGATCTGATCATTCCTTTTTTTTTTTTTAGGGCTGCACCCCAGGCATATGGAGGTTCCCAGGCTAGGGATCAAATCAGAGCTGCAGCTCCTGGCCTACACCACAGTCACAGCAATGCAGATCCAAGCTGCGTCTGCAACCCACACCACAGCTCATGGCAAAGCTGGATCTTTAACCCACTGAGCAAGGCCAGGGATCAAACCTGCAACCTCATGGTTACTAGTCAGATTCGTTTCCACTGCACCATGACGAGAACTCCAGTACTCTTATAATTCTTAAATTTGCTTACTGTTTTGCCATATCATGGAGAGAAATCAGAATTAATAACCCTGAAAAATTTATTATTTCAGTTTAATCCTATCGGATACTTTAACAAGGTATCACTTTATTCATAGAATCCAAGACTGTCAGTGCTAAAAGGAAGCAGGTATTAGTATAGAATTAGCTAACACTTCCTAGTAGTTCTGGACAAACACATCAGAGGTGAAATTACCCTACAGACAGCTTTTTAAATAAACTAGGAATTATGGTAGTTCCCTTGTGGCGCAGCAGCAGGTTAAGTATCCAGTGTTGTCACTGCAGTGATTTGGGTTGCTGCTGTGGTGCAAGTTCGAATCCTGGCCCAGGAACTTCCACATACTGCAGCCATAGCCAAAAACAAACAAAAAATAAATTAGGAATTATGATATGCTTCAGTTTTTATAACAGGATTTGCATCTCTTCATATTACATAATAAAATTTCTAAGAGTCAAGCATAAAACATTCCAAATAACTTCCAAACATATTTTGGAAATGAACAAATTTTACAGTCACTAGAATTGACATTGCTTAAAAGGTCACAACAGGTGTTATTCTCATGAATAAAATGTTTAACATTAAGAACGATTCATACATTTTGACGCATTTGCTAAATTCATGTTGCAGTACTAGACCGCTCGCTTAAGTTTTTATTATTTTACTATGCTTCCATTTGAACTTATTAACCATAAAAGAGAAACATGATATTACACAGAACTTTAGAGAAAGAGATCTATAACTGAAAGAGATATAGAAGTGAACTGAATTTATAATATACAGTCATAATTCCATCACAGCAGTTCAATTTTACTTTTTTACATTTCTAAGACATATTCAATGTATGCTTTTGACTTCATGTATATGAATAAAAATACTAAGCAGGAAACAATGTAATCATGAAAAGTTTGTTTTATAAAAGACATACCTCAATCACAGAACTTCAGCTTCTCCTGTGACCACAATGCTCTCTCCCACAAGCCAAGACTGTTAACTACAGTCAGAGGGCATTATATATTACATATAGGATCAATAATTTCTTTCCAACTAAGAAGAAGAAAAGTTCCAAACTGGAGAATCCTCAGTAAGAATGCCCTCACCAACCCCCACTGGAAGAGGAAAATTTCTTCCAAAACACAGAAAAATAAAAGTCATGCTTCAATAAAAATCAGCCAACTCAGAAAGAGGAATATCACAATAAATTGCAGCTAAAACACTATCGTAGACATGAGTAATATAAAAACAAATATCACAAAAGGTACTTTGTGTAAGAAGTAATCTTTCTCAGGAAATGGATGAAATAAATCTGAGCACTTGTTTTGAAAATTATCAAAGCCACTTTTTATTCAACATTCACCATTTTCACTTAAAATACTAAAAGTGAAATTGCAGATAGGTATATGCTGTCTTTTGTACATATGTTTCTGTTTATAAGTAATAATGAGGTCTGAAAGACAATTTATAAAAATGACTAGATACTGCTATACTCAAAATAAACAAACCACAAATATTTGACCTATCTTTTACCAGTTCCTTTATCAAGCAGCATATTACAAAGCAGTCAAAAACTCAATCCCAATATAGGGAAAATAAAGTTGCTGGCACAGGAGAGTGTTTTGAAGTGCTTTCTGAATACCTCAGTCTCACACTCAAATCAGGAGCATCTGTCCACCAACTGTCAAGATAATGTCTAGCCTAGGAGTTTTCTTGAATACATCACTATTCATAGATTTCTGTCACATTCAAAAGAGACGATGAAGAAGAAGAAAGAAGGAAAGAAATAAAAAGCCATACTTCCAAAGCTATTTTCTTTTCCTCCATGACATAGCAGAGGTAAATACTACCACTTTGAATCCTCTTGACTCGGAATCAACTGCCCCTCCACCTCCAGATTCAAGAACGCAAATTAAATTTTCTCAAGAATTCTGATAATTAACTAGGTCCTAGTAATACTTCTCACTTTATATTGTTACTAATTCAAGAATCTGATTCCTATATTCAAAGCCTGTACCTATTATTTTCATAGTCAGATATAAAAATACAATCAACCCAAGACTGCAGCCATTAACCCCTAAGGAAAAAGACAAAACAAAGATAAGAGTACCTCACTGGCTTCTTTTTAGATGAAACTACAAATTTCAAGCTAAATAAACTTATCTCTCATTTAAAGTTGATTCCTATGAAAGGTACATCTTTTTTTTTCCACATCACATACAACACATTACATTTTATAACAAACATATAAATAATCCTTATATCAAGCATCTCTACTAATCAAAAGAGTATGAAACAGAAACCAATTACAGGAAGAAAAATGGGAAAAAAATGAACACATGGAAATTAAACAACATGCTACTAAAAAACCAATGGGTCAACAAAGAAATTTTTTTAAAAATCAAAAATGACCTTGAGACAAATAAAAATGAAAACACAACAAACGCAGTTTCAAGAGGTAAGTTAACAGCAATACAGGTCTGCCTGAGGGAACAAGAAAAATCTCAAACAACCTAAGCTACTATCGAAAGGGATTAGAAAAAAAAAAAAAGAAAAATAAAGCCCAAAGTGAGCAGATAATAAGAGAGTAAAAATAAAATAGAGACAAAAAATAGAAAAGATTAATGAAATCAAGAGCCTGTTTTTTGAAAAGAGAAAACTGACAATTCTTTATCCACGTTCATTAAGAAAAAAGAGAAAGGCCCCAAGTAAAATTTAAAAAGAGAAGTTACAACCAATATTAAAGAACACACACCATCATAAGAATACTATGAACAGATATACGCCAACAAATTACAAAATGAAGACAAAATGGATAAATTCCTAGAAACATACAATCTTCCAAAACTGAATCAGGAAGAAAAAGATGATCTGAGCAGACACATTACTTGCACTGAAATTAAATCAATAACCAAAAAATTCCCAACAAATGAAGTCCAGCACAAGGTGGCTTCACAGGGGAATTCTACCAAAAGGAGAGAAAAGGCTATCACAGGGGAATTCTATCAAAAGGAATCCTTTTGAAACTACTCCAGAAAACTGAAGAGGGAACCCTCCCAAATTCATTCCATGAAATGATCATTATTATTCTAATATCCAAACCAGTCAAAGACAATACAAAATAGAAAATTACAGGAAAATATCTGATACAAATGCAAAGATACTGAACAAAATACTAGCAAACATAATTCAACAATATTTAAAAAGTATCATACACCATGATCAAGTGAGATTTACTCCAGGGATGCAAGGATGGTTGAATATCCACAGATCAGTCAATGTGATATAGCACATTTATAAAACAAAGGATAAAAATCACATGATCATCTCAATAGATCCAGAAAAGTAATTCTGACAAAATTCAACACCCACTCATGACAGAAACTCTCAGCAAAACTGGTGCAGAGGGAATACATCTCAACAACAAAAAAAGGCCATTTATGGCACACCCACAGCTAATATCATACTTAATGTTGAAAGATGGAAAGTCTTTCCTCCAAAATCAGGAACAAGACAAGGATTCCCACTCTTGCCATTTCTATTTAAAACTGAAGTCCTAGCCACAGCAATCAGACAAGAAAAAGAACTAAAGGCATCAAAATTGGAAGTGACTGAGTTCCCTCGAGGCACAGTGGGTTAAGGATCTAGCATTGTCACTGCAGTAACTCAGGTCACTGCTGTGATACAGATCCAATCCCTGGCCAAGTAACTTCCACACCCTGTTGGAGTAGCCAAAAACACTGGAAGTGACAAACTGTCCCTATCTGCAAATTGTATAACTATATATCAAAAACCCTAAATTCTCCACCAAAAAACTATTACAAATAATGAATTCAGTAAATTTGCAGGATACAAGATCAATATACAGAAATCTATTGCTTTTCTATACAGTAGTAGTAAGAAACTATCAGAAAGACAAAACATGAAAACAACCCCAGTTTATATCAGAAAGAATAAAATACCTTGGGATAAATTTAACTAAGGAGGTGAAAGACCTGTATTCTGAAAACTATTAAGACACTGATGATGAGGAAGCTGAAGATAACACAAATAAATGGAAAGATGTTTTCACAGACTGGAAGAACTGATTAAAATGTCCATACCAACCAAAGCAATGTACACATTTAACGTAATTATTATCAAAATAACTACAGTATTTTTCCGGAACTAGAATAAATAACCCTAAAATTCGTACAAAAACACAAAAGACCCCAAATAGCCAGAGCGATCTTGAGAATAAAAGAACAAAGCTGGAGGCAGCATGCTCCCTGGCTTCAAAGTATAATACAAAGCTACAGTAATTAAAACAGCATGGTACTGGCACAAAAAAACAGACACAAAGATCAATGGAACAGAATACAAAGCTCAGAAATAAACCATTGCACACAGGGTCCATTAATCTATGATAAAGGTGTCAAAATTATACAATGGGGAAAAGACTATCTTCGATAAGTAATGTTGGTAAAACTACAATGACATGTAAAAGAATAAAAAATTAGAGCATTTTCTCACACGATATACCAACAAACTCAAAATAGATTAAAGACCTACATGGAAGACTCTAAACCATAAAACTCGTAGAAGAAAACACAGGCAGTACACTCTTTTATGTAAGTCTTAGCAATATTTTTATGGCTATTTCTCCTCAGGCAAGGGAAACAAAATTAATAAATGGAATATAATTAAACTTAAAAGCTTTTTGCATAGTGAGGGAACCCATCTACAAAATGAAAAAGCAACCTGCTAAATGGAGGAAGTAATTTGCAAATGCTATGTCTAGTAAGGGGTTAATATCCAAAATTTATAAAGAGCTCATACAACTTAGTATCAAAAAAACTAAATAACCCAATTAAAAAATGAGCAGAAGACCTGAACAGACATTCTTCCAAAGAATACATACAGCCAGCCAACTGGCACATGAAACATCACTAATCATCAGGGAAATGCACATCAAAACCACAATGAGATGCTTCACACCAGTCAGAACAGCTATCATCAAAAATACAATAATGAACACTGGTTAAGACTGGCAGAAAAGGGAATCCCTGTACACTGTAGGTGGGAAAGTAAATTTAAACAACTACTATAGAAAACAGTGTGGAGGTTCCTCAAAAAAAAAATAGAACTACCATATGATCCAACAATCCACTCCTGTGCATACATGTGAAGAAAATGAGAGCACTAATTTGAAAAGACATGCTCCTCAATATTTACCCCAATATTATTTACAGTAGCCAAGATATGAAAGCAACTTAAGTGTCCTTCAACAGATAAATGGACAAAGATGTGTGTGACACACACAACTGAATATTACTCAGCCATATATTATAAGAGTGAAATGTTGCCATGTGCAACAACATGAATGGGCTGGACAGTATTATACACTTAGTGAAGTAATTCAGACAGAGAAAGATACTGTGTATTTTCCTTTATATGTGGAATCCAAGAAATAAAACAAAGGAATGAAATGTAACAAAACAGACACACAGAAAACAAACTGGTGGTTATCAGTAGCAAGAAGGATACAGGGTCGAGAAAGACAAGGAAGGGGATTAGGAAGTACAAACTACTAGACATAAAATAAAGGATATGATATACAGCACAGGGAATATAGCCAATATTTCATAGTAACTTTAAATGGAGTATCATCCATAAAAATATCAAATTACTATGTTGTACACTTCAAACTAATGTTGTACTGTACTTCAATTTAAAAAATTTTTTTTCTGACCCATTAAGCGAATGCCATGTGAGGTTTGTGGGGACCACAGGGCCCTTGTACCTGAGGTCTTCGAAGGAAAAAGTCTTCAGGCAGGAAACACCTGAGACAATATGAGGTCAAAGAGAAATCAAGAAAGAGGGGAAAGGGGGAAAAAAAAACACTAGGATTTCAGAGCAAGGCAAAACTACTATTTTCTACTTCATATAGTAACAAAATCAGTTGATTATACTTTTATTTTCAATTGTATAAATCTTATAAACAATAGCGAACTATTAAGTAAACGGTAGATCAAAGTTGAAGATTAATTAGGAAGTGAGTTTCCAAATAATTTTTCTCAAGACAAAAATGAGGACAATTTTCCACATTATGAAACTTTACTTAAAACTAGTTTTATATAGATAGTTGTTTTTTTTTTTTTTGCTTTTTAGGTTTGCACCCGCACCATATGGAGGTTCCCAGGCTAGGGGTCTAATTGGAGCCGTTGCCGCCAGCCGACACCACAGCCACAGCAATGTGGGATCCGAACTGCATCTGCAACCTACACCACAGCTCATGGCAATGCCGGACTGTTAACCCACTGAGCAAGGCCAGGGATCGAACCCGCAACCTCATGGTTCCTAGTCAGATTTGTTAACCACTGAGCCACGACGGGAACACACAAAACTAGTTATATTTTTAACAAAATTATGTATTAAATAAAAATCTCTAAGCCAAAATATATTTTTCCTTATTGAGTTCCATCATAACTTAAGAGAATGAGTCTTAAATTTTACTATAAATACGACTTACCAAGAGTACTTAACATAAATGAACTTATCCTGAAGTACCCCAAACCTAGACATTCTAATTCTGGTTTCTGGAAAACTGCATTTGTAATAATTCTAGTACAAGTGTGGACTACAACCATGACTTAAGAACTACTAACTTACTGCTAAATTTCGATGGGGAGAAGATATTTGGTCTTTCCGAGTCAGATTTTTTTTTTTTTTTTTTTGTCTTTTTGCCTTTTCCAGGGCTGCACCCGCGGCATATGGAGGTTCCCAGGCTAGGGGTCCAATCAGAGCTATAGCCACCGGCCTACGCCACAGCCACAGCAATGCAAGATCCGAGCTGCGTCTGTGACCTACACCACAGCTCACGGCAACACTGGATCCTTAACCCACTGAGCGAGGCCTGGGATCGAACCCGCAAACTCATGGTTCCTAGTCGGATTCGTTAACCACTGAGCCACAATGGGAACTCCCCAAGTCTGTTTTGATTATTCAGTTGCTGGGCTTTATAAAGGATCTTAAGTTTGTTGAATTTGGAGATTCAACCAGGGTATAATCTACTCAATACTTAGGCCAAACTTACTTCATTTTCTTGTGATAGGTATATAACATGTGTAAGAGAGGACGTTTAAGTGAGTTCCAGTGGTGACAACTGGAAAAATTATTTAGATGAAGAGTCAGTCTGGTTTTTTTTTTTCTATCTGCCAAAAAAAAAAAAAAAGTGGGGTTAATAACATCTGACCTACCTAGCAGATGCTTGACCTACTAGATGCAAAAATACTTTACACATATAAAGTGAGTTCAACTAATGCAGAAAACAACCTAAAACTATAGCAGATATTTAATACGGTCTTTCAGTAGTGAGACAGAATATTAACTCAGGTAGGCGGTGTAGGAGAATGGACTTCTACGCATTCTTTTGATATGGCTATTAACATTTGTGGCTTAAGGGCTCCAGGGAGCAACACCTCCACAGGCCTTGTTTTATTACAGGAAATGCACATTCCCCACAGCCTTTGTTTACCATAGGAAATGCAAATCTTAGCCCACTCAACTGATAAAGAAATGAAAGGAATGGTGACTTAATCTGATGAAAGAAAAGGACAAAAAAACCCATAAAATTTACAGGACATTTCCAACCCTAAAACCCCTATTGGACAAGGGCTGATATCGGTAATTGAGCAAGGCCCACGGAAAAAAACACATCTTTCTGGAGTTCCCGTCGTGGTTCAGCAGAAACGAATCTGACTAGGAACCATGAGGTTGCGGGTTCGATCCCTGACCTCACTCAGTGGGTTAAGGATCCGGCGTTGCCGTGAGCTACGGTGTAGGTTGCAGACGCGGCTAGGATCCTGCGTGGCTGTGGCGTAGGCCAGTGGCTACAGCTCCGCTTAGACCCCCTAGCCTGGGAACCTCCACATGCCGCAGGTGAGGCCCTAAAACGACAAAAGACAAAACAAAACACATCTTTCTGGACCCCACGTTGGTGCCCCCCCCCAACCTTTATGACATAAAAACCCCTAAAGGACAATGCGGGGGCGGGGGCAGCAGCGCAGTCTTCTCCCCTCTCCCAGCTGCCCTGGCAGCGTTTTGCTTTAATAAAAACTTTGCTTGCTTGATGCCTGTGTGTTCACAGAGTTCATTCTTCGACCGCCATGAACAAGAACCCGGATTCCTGTATCATCTTTCCAGTATCAGCAGTATGTAGGTGTGGTTTCCATAACCTAACAATAGTAATTTCTCAAAATAACAGAAAACAACTTTCCTGAAAAAGTTTGTAGTTGCTCAACTTATCGACAAATACTCTCTTTCTCAACCAAGAGAAAGCTATCTATGGGCAGGCCTCAGTCCCACAGCCACAAAAGAGCTACCAAAACATTTGGAAAAAATGGACTAAATATATAAAGTTCCAGATGAGTCAAAATGCTCCAATTAAGAGTCAAATTTGTTTTCCTTTATGATTTTCCTAGCCCTTAAAAGCCAAAGCATCCTCATGAAAAAGCAGGTAATCTGGGAGTGTTAGGGATGGAGAGCAAAGAGGAACTCCTCCTAGCGAAACATCTGGCATCCTTCAACAAATCTGTCCATATAAAATCAAAGCACAGCAGATAAGGTTCTGCCAATCCTCTCCCGCTTAGACAGTTGCGCAGGTGGCCTAGCCAAGGCTCCCTGGGTGAGCTGAGAAGAGAGATGCCACAAGCACTGCAGTAAAACCTGTCTTCTGTGGTGGGCCCACTCAGTCTTCAACAGATTCCTTCCACACCCTCAGGTCATGACAGAAAATGAGCAATTCACACAGTATAAATGTTTTGGGTTAATGTGAACAAATTAACATTCAAAAGGAGCCCAACCTGGATAATATACACTGAAGCTGAACACCACACTACTGGTCAAAATTAGGGCTGGGCAGCTCAACCTGACATCTGTTAAAGGAATAAAAATAAAGGGTAGACAACAGACAACATTTAATCCTAGGGTCAGTCTTCATAAATCAGCCAGTACCAAAGGTTTACTGTTAGAAGGATTCCTGCCCTTAACTGCAGTTTATAGGTTGAAAGATGCAAAGCTGAAGCCTTTTTCTTCTTGAAACAATGCCTTGGGGGTAACTCATGAAACCAAGTTTCACATCTGCTTAGTCCACAGAAAAGAAACCTCCAACCTCACATTTCAAAGTATTTCTAATAAAGAAAAAAAAAGTAAAATCAAGCAAGTGAAGAATCAAATATTTTGAGAAACATCAACTCAAGAATTTAAGAAATCTGAAACTGAATTAAAAAAAAAAAGTTATAATACTGATTTGATAGTTACCCACAGAAGAATGTTGATACAAGATTTGACCTAACTGTATGGTCCTTGGCTAATCTCTTTTAAAACATGCAAACAATCACCATTCCAGTAACTTAAAGTAAAATGTTACAATCCTACGATAATAACAGCTTAACAGAAATCACATACAACTTGAGTACTTTACACAAACTACTGCTTCCCTACATAACTGTCTACATCAAGCAGATTTTACAATCCCTGAAGGCACTAATATTACATCCACTTCATGCACCATCCATCAGCTATTCAATAGAATGCACCAACAGTTTGCTTAGACCCTCTGAATCTCTTACTGTTGTACCTTGGTCCTTATACAATCCTCATCAAACTTACACACGCAAGTACACACACACACGCACCCTGCAAGGACCCACCTTAAACCAAACTTTGGTCCTCAATACACACCAGGTACTGCCAAAGCTCTGTCCAGGTGGTATTCTCACTTACCTCAGCAAGAAATAAACTCCACTTTGTTTCATCAACGCACTGTGAGGGATTTGAAAAGCCAGCATCTGACACTACGCCAATTATAAATTTTAATACTTATCAGGAAAAAATGTAAAGAGTTCTTGAGAACTTTCAGCTTGTTGATGCATCTTACTGACAACTGTGAATTTGGATTACAAAGCTTATTCTACATAAAACTTTATTAAACAATCAGGGCTACGAAGATGATCACAATACTCTCTTAGAACAACTTCTGGCCATGTGCTATCAATTTTTCAAGGTTTCAAAGGATAACCAGTTGAAAGAAAACTTCTAATCACTAAATTCTTACACCTTTCTAAAATTAATGAGTTTAAGGTTTATTAAAACCTATATACAGCCTATAGACTAAGGCAAGTCAAATGCCAGACATTCCAGGAAAGGAAGGAAGTCATTAGGGCAAAAAGCATCTAATATAAGGGGAATCAAGTTTTCTTTAGAGAAAAAGAGCCCTAGATTGAATCATAAGGCCCCTCCCAAGATTTAGGAGTCAGATAGTTTCAAGAACCAATCAAAAATCAAAAAGGGAAGGCAAATGAGTTTGGAGTAGCCAAAATAAGAAAATGTTTCAACAGGCTTTAGTTGCCCCTTTTTGTTTTTTGTCTTGTCACTTTAGGGCCGCACCCGAGGCATGTGGAGGTTCCCAGGCTAGGGGTCTAATCGGAGCTAGCATGTGGAGGTTCCCAGGCTAGGGGTCTAATCGGAGCTGTAGCCGCCAGCCTACACCGTAGGCACAGCAAAGCAGCGACCTACACCACAGCTCACGGCAATGCTGGACTGTTAACCCACGGAGCAAGGCCAGGGATCGAATTCGCAGCCTCAGGGTTACTAGTCGGATCCGTTAACCGCTGCACCACGACGGGAACTCCTAGTTGCTCATTTTAATTAGTTGCTAAACCTTAATGCTGGAACTATATCAAGAAATGAGAAAAGCAAAAAAACTATTCAGTGGACTTGGCAAATCTGGATGCCAGCAATTTTGACAAAGGTCTTTTCAGTGTAGTGATCAAAAATGCAAGTATGAGGTGACAAAGTCAAAGCTGGTCCCCCCTCCATGAGAATAGATCATTTTGAAAACCAGAATAAATTTGTTTTCATCTTGACTGTATTTTCATTGTCTCCCTATTTACTCCTTCTTAAGAGCGCTATTTATATGCTTTAAAAATATCTTTAGATTATTTTTGTTTATAATGTAAAACTGTATATATATATATATATATATATATATATATATACACACACATACATATAAATTATATTTACGTACCTGGGGCATTAAAAGCTTCATCACAAACCAAAATGAAAGCAAAAGAATACAAGAACCTGCTGTAGCTATAAATTATGTTGCAGCAGTTCATTTGTGTTTTCTACAAACCATACTTTCAAGTTAAATGGCATGACAAGATGATCAATGATAAGGCCATAGAGAACAGTCCATAATGAGTGAGAGAACATTTGCTTTAATACAGCAAAATGAACTGAGCAAGAGAAGTAATGAGCAAGACCCAAGTTACTCATATTTTTAAATTGAAGTATAGTTGATTTACAGTGTTGTGTAACTTTCAAGTGTACAGTAAAGCAAATTCAGTTATACATATATCTTTTTCAGATTTTTTTTTTGTCATTTTGCCTTTATCTAGAGCCACACCCGCGGCATATGGAGGTTCCCAGGCTAGGGGTCTAACAGGAGCTGTAGCCACCGGCCTTCGCCACAGCCACAGCAACGCAGGATCCAAGCCGCGTCTGCAACCTTCACTACAGCTCACAGCAATGCCAGATCCTTAACCCACTGAGCAAGGCCAGGGATCGAACCTGCAACCTCATAGTTCTTAGTCGGATTCGTTAACCACTGAGCCACGAAGCAAACTCCCAGATTCATTTTATTACAAAATATTGAGAATAGTTTCCTGTACAGTAGGTCTCTGATGGATACCTATTTTATTTATAGTAGTGTGTAATTTATTCCCTTCCTTCCCCTTACTCCTTTGGTAAGCATAAGTTTGTTTTCCATGTCTGTAAGTCTATTTCTGTTTTATAAATAAAAGTCATTTCTATCCATTTTTTAGATTCCACATATGTGATATATAATATTTGTCTTTCTTGCCTGGCTTACTTAGATGACAATCTCTAGGTCCATCCATTTTGTTATAAATAGCATTATTTCATTCTTTTTATGGCTATGTAATATTCCACTGTGTGCGTACGTGCATGTGTGTGTGTGTGTGTGTGTGTGTGTCTCACATCTTAATCCATGCATCTATCAATGGACACAATTTCTGTGTCTTGATTATCATAAATAATGCTGCTATGAACATTGGGGTGCCTTTATCTTTTCAAATTGGAGTTTTCTAGGGATATGTGCCTGATAGTGGGACTGTTGGGTTATATGGTAAATCCATTTCTATTTCTTTAGTAAACTTCCATACTGTTCTCCACAGTGGCTACACCAATTTACATTCCCACCAATGGTATATGGGGGTTCCTTTCTCTTCACACCCTCTCCAGCATTTATTTATAGACTTAATTATGGCCATTCTGACTGGTATGAGGTGATACCTCATTAAAGTTTTGATTTGCATTTCTCTAATAATTAGTGATGTTGTGCCTGACAGCTATCTGTATATCTTCTTTGGAGAAATGCCTATTTAGGCTTCTGCCCATTTTTTGATTGAGTTATTTATTTTGAGGTTGAGCTGTACGAGTCATTTGTGTATTATGGAAATTAAGCCCTTGTCGGTCCCATCATTTGCAAATATTTTTTCCCATTCCATCGGTTGTCTTTTCATTTTGTTTACAGTTTCCTTTACTGCACAAAAGCATTTAAATTTAATTAAGTCTCATTTGTTTATCTTTGGTTTTATTTCCATTATTCTAGGAAATAAATCACAGTAATAGTTTTTTAGGTCTATTTCAGAGAGTGTTCTGCGTATGTTTTCTTCTAGGAATTTTTATAGTACCCAATCTTACATTCAGGTCTTTAACCTATCTTGAGTTTATTTTTATATATTCAGGACGTCCAGCTGTCCCAGCACCATTTATTGAAGAGAGTATCTTCTCTCCACAATACTCTTTCTCCATTGTATGTTCTTGCCTCCTCTGTCGTAGATTAATTCATCACAGGTGTGTGGTTTTATTTCTGGGCTTTCTATCCTGTTCCATTGCTTTTGTGCCAGTACCATACAGTTTTGATGACTATAGTTTTGTAGTACGGTTAGAATTCAGGAAGCAGGATTCCTCCACTTTTGTTCTTCTTTCTCAAGATCGTTTTGACTATTCGGGACCTTCTGTGTTTCCACATAAATTTTAAATCTGCAGATTGTATATATGGAAAACACTTCATGAAAAGCCTGGTACGCAATTATAATTTAACAATTTTTAGTTTCCTTCCCTAATTTCATTTGTTCATCACCTTCACAATTTTTGTCATTTTCACATGCAATCTATATTATCTAATGTTCTACTTTGTCTTTTTTTTTTCCTTAATAGATGGAGCCTCATCTTAACAACACTGCCTGAGAGGATGAATATGAGGAGAGACCATGGCCAAACTGTGCATGACAACTCCGACCTTTGCAAGCAGCCCAGCAAGCCAAACCCCAAGCTCTTTAGTGCCCAGAACAGTGAGAACCTGGACAAGGACGAGCCTCCATAATTTCCACCCTTGCTTCCAACCCCGGACCAGCCACAGAAAGTTAAATATGCTTCAAACCTATCACATAAGATGCCCACCACTGGCTTCTCCGAACCAATAACCTCCAATCAGCGCACACCCAAAGCTGCCCTGTTTTTACTGTAAAGCTTTTGCACTCCCCTGCTTGCCTGGGAATGTCAGCCAATGTAAGTGAAAGTGGTTGACTCTCTTGCTGGACAAGTATAGTAAACAGTCTCTGTTCCTGTTCGTTTTCTTTTGGAGGTAGCCTGTGTTGATTCCCACACCTGCAAAGTACAGGTCTGATAGGTTAGTCATATTCTTCTAATATTTAAAAATAAGTATTTCACTCATAGAATAAATGCTCCCCCATGTACCACCTGAACTGCTGCACTGAACCTTAGTTATGGGCAGGACGGCTACCCACTACAAGAGTCTCAGCAAAGAGGCCAACACTGTAACCTCCTAGGGCGATAGTGAACAAGCTTCTTTCCTAAGCTACAACACGACAAGTCTCTTCTTTATTAACACTTCTAAATTAGAACTTCTCAAGTCTGGCAGTACTCTCAGAATGTTTTATGCAGGGAAGAAAACTACACTTTGACCTCCAGATTGCTCAATTAGTGAGGAAACCACCTGTCCACAACCTTACAGGAAATCGGCCACGGAAGACTGAGTGGATCTGAGTTTGGGAGGGAGTGAGGAAGGAACACTGAACGCGGCCTAAGAGCTCCAGGGAAGGCTACGTGAAATGCCCGTGACCCTCACTTGCACTGATATTTCAAGATGCAAAGTATGAAGTCTAAATTATTCCCACAACAAAGCTATTCAACAGTGTGATACAAAGCTAGAACACTAGGAAATAAGAGAATATACCGTTTCTCTGCATTCAAGATAGATCTATTCATGCTAAACTTTATACAGTTTTTAAGATTAGTTGAATTACAATGTTGTGCCAATTTCTGCTGTACAGCAAAGTGATGCAGCTACATATATACGTATATATACACATACACAGACACATTCATTTTTGTATTTTTTCCCATCATGGTCTACGCCAGCAGACTGGATATAAAGTTACCTGTGCTGTACAGTAGGACCTTATTGCCCATCCATTCTAAACGTAATGTAATCCATTCTAAATGTAGTTTTGCATCTACTAACCCCAAACTCCCAGTCCATCCCACTCTCTCCACATGCCCCCCATGGCAACTCTAAGTCTGTTCTCCACGTCTGTGAGTCCGTTTCTGTTAACTTACAGTTTAAATTGGTCTAAAGGTCCTCCAATGTGGACCGAGTTGAGCTGTCCAATAAGCTTAAATACTTCTCAACCTGTGGAATTATTAAATATGTCTAATACGTTTTTAAGTAATAACCTCAGACTCTAGTTGACCTACAAATTTGCTGTACTACTACCAAGCGGCAACTCTAACGAGTTGGGTAGCTAACATCAGTTTATTGAAAGAATTTGTGTACTTCTAAATAAAAATGTGACCCAAGTTCAGAAAGATGAGAATACCAGTGAAAAACCACAAGCACCTTCCACAACCATGTGGTAACATACCTACTGTTATGAGCTTTTTCCAATCAATATTGTTCTGGTTCTACCAAGAATCCAGTGCACCAGACTGTAGCTAATTATGTATATTCAAGTGATTAGCAGGCACTTGTTGCCTCTTTCACACCACCCTCCAAACAGCAGCCTCTGAGAGGAGAATAGACTGCAAATTTACTGAGAGAACACTGTTAGCCCTCTGGGGAGAATGTACATGTAAACAGGACTGCTCCACATCAAGGTGCTCTGACAACAACAATCATCTGCATAAACACATGCTCAACAACAAACAGGTGTTCTGTTTCACAACTAGCACCCATTTGATGCTTTCAAGCAAGCATTATGCACAAACTGTCAGAAGTACTTTGAAACCAGCTGCGACTGCTATAATTAGCTGCTTTCCTACACTTTGTTTCCTTTTACCTGTTCAGCATGATGCAATGCCAACTCACATACTCTAAGTAAAATGACCATTTCGGGGCTTTTACTCTTAAGGTATAGAAAGAGCACATACTAGTCAATTTAAGCTAATTGAACTGGAACCTTCTGCAAAAGAACCCAATCAAAAATACCAAAAGCAAAAACTCAAAACTTTTGTTTTAAAAACACATTAATGACACAAAAGATAGTTCTTTTTCAAAGCTCTTTAAGGTTTTGACTCAAAACAAGCCCAGATTATTGTAGTATTTATTAAACAGAAGGGGAAAATGTTCTAGAAGATTGTCCACTAAAGCATAATTAAAATGTAATGGTATTTATTTAAACGGAATACTATACAGCAGTTAAAAAGGCATAACCTACCCAAAGCTACAGCTTTAACTGTAACCACATAAATACATTGCACAGATACAGCCCAAAAACAAATCCTGAGTGAAAAATAATAAGAAAACTTCAGAATGCTAAGAAGTAAAAGCTAACCACAGTAAAGATAAAAGATACACAGTAATCAAACCAATATCTATGTAAACATAAGCCTGAACTCAGGTTTTTCAAATATGTTAATACAAAGCCCCAAACCCACAAAAGTCAAATATGGCAGGACCTCGCAACAGGAGAATTGTGGCTGGTCTGATCCTCTGAAAATCCAATCCAGAGTCAGATATTCTGTGACCCCACGATAGCAGAGACTGTGTCAGCTCCGCATGGCAGTACGTCTCCTATACCAAAACAGCACTTCCAATAAACAGTAAGTGTCTGACTAAAAAGAATTCACGAATGAAAGAATGTATGTGCATGAGTGAATGAGTGCGTAAAATTCACAAATAAATGCTAGAATACCGTTTTAAAAATGTGAGCTATAAAAAGGAAAATTAGATGATACTATTACATTATTTTAAAATATTAAAACATCACTTTTGTAACATAGTTAAAACTTTAACAGGCTATTCATACTGAAAATGTTATTTCATTTTGAAATATTTTGTTCTGTTTCCCCTCAACACGTCTCTTCATTATCACATACTACCACATCACGTCCAGAAACAAACTTCAGCATCCAAGTGGGTAGGTCTTCCCATCATTACCATTTCTGTAGTTGTCATTGTCATCTTGTCATTATTACTGCTTTTTCCAGCTGTTCCCATCCTTTTTGACTGAGATGCAAGAATAAACATGTTTGACACAATCACGTGTGGAGAACAAAATCTAAATTCAATAAAAGGGTCACATTTCAGAAGTACCAAGAAGAAGAAGACAATGAGGAGTATCTGAGACAATGCCATAGGAAAATAAAGAGACTTGCAGAATGAATTTGCAGTTGAAAAATAATCTGAATATTACAGTAAGTGAAATTACTTCCATTTGCTAGTGTTAAATACAAAATATGTCCTAGGTAAATATTAAGTATAATGGCAATTGGGGCGAAAATAACATTTAGCCTTGGTTACATTTAGTCTAAACCACCTGCCACATAATTTTTAAAAATACAAATCTGTAAACATAAGAAAATGTTTACGTATCAGAAAGAAAGCTTGAGACTAGGTTAAAAAGTATATGCTTTGTAGTCAGACATCTGGGTTCAAATCCTGGCTCTCTGTCTTGTTATCAGTGAATGATAAATAAAAGTTAATTTCTCTCAAGTTCTACTTCTTTCACCATAAAGCTGGGCTAATAATAATGCTTACTGCCTAAGTGTGTTCTAAGTTTTAAATGACATAATAGATAATGCAACCAGCATATCGCCAGGCACATACTAAGAGTTATCAATAAATGTTAGAAATTACAATCACTGTTATCAGCTATAATAATCAACATTCAAATTCCAAACAAAAAACAAAACTGAGGTCAAGGAAAAAAAGATCTCAAGTTGCTATGCCTGATGCCCAATGTTAATGAAATTTACTAGAAAAAAAAAGGTGAAAGGAGGCTGAACTTGAAAAGCAAGAATTAGCAAGAAAACGGGCCTAGAGACAAAGGTCAGGAAGACACCAGCTGTAGAGTAATTCTGTCCCTAAAGATGTTTCAAAGGGAAAACAAGAATGGAAAATACGGTAATAGCAGAATGTTAAAGAAATCGGGAACCTTGAAGAGTATTAAGTGCTAAGATAAAGAAATGGAAGCCTACCTATCAAATGAGAAGGTCGAGGCATATGCCTATTTGAAAAGAAACGAAACAGAGAGAGGTACAAAGACTCTGTCCAAGATTCATCTGCTTTAAAAACCTCAAAGTCCATCTGATTCTGTTCAGGCAGACCCATATTCTTCTATTTTCTTTCCAACTTCCCATGGATAGTACCCATGTAACTGCACTTTGCGCACACTTACAAATATTTGCTAAATGAACGAACTGTGGCACGCTTAAATAGCTTATATAAGATATTATCTGAATACAGTGTGGTTCATTCACACCAGTCCCTTCCTCACAGACTACCCAGTCCTACAGATCTACTTCCACTTCCAGAAGGTGCCAGATTCTAGTCTGTCACACTTTTGCTGGTCTCCTTCCAGTAACTTGATTCCCCTCACACTGTAACAGGTAACTTACTCTTCCTTTAAATCTCAGCTTTACATTCCCAACCTCCAAAAAGCCTTCTTAACTCTATCGTGTACAAGATGCATGAGCTTACACAAGTCACTTCACAACATTTACCGAAGTATGGGTTCCATTATACTTAACTAAGAAAGATGAAGAGTAGAAAGAGAAAATAAAAATGAAGAAGTAGAAGGCAAAAGGAAAAGTGGGCACTCAAGACAGGGATGAACAGAGTAAGAGACAAGAGAAAAGGTGTATTTCCCTAACTAGACATCACTAAAATAAAACAACTATTTTAAGGACTCCAATACTTTCCTCTTGAATCTACAGAGATTTTACATTAAATAAGACAACAGTTAAAGAGTCCACTAGGGGAAGTAATTGGGTGTCAATGATTAGAATAATGTTTTGCTATAAATCAGATGAAATGAAATCAAGGATCAAAAAGATTCCTTATTCTCATCTGGAAATTAAATTCACATGTTAAAAACTAATCAATGCTAAGTAGGACACAGTTGAAAATTATGAAAAGATTCCAAGATATGGTAGCACTTTGGTCTTTTCATACAAATTAGCTGTTCGCTTTAGAACAATACAGAGTAGCATCCTGACCTGAGATTAAGATAAACTAATACACTCAGATTGCACCAACTGCATCTATAGCCCAGCTAAGTTAAACAGAAGAAAGCAACAATGAATAAACTCTTCACCAAAAAAGAAATGTTTGTTTTTGCAGGTTAGCACCACCATTTTTTTCACATTTGCATCCTAATAGTTCTACTTGGTCTCCCCATTATGCAACAGTTCTTTACAATACAGCCAGCTTCCCTGACAACTGGGTTCCTTTGCCAGAGTGGCTTTGTCTAAATCCTAAAGCTGTCCTTGGCTCTGCGCTGAGCCCAGTGGCTGCCTGTGATCTGAATGCCAATGAAGAGGACAGACCCTGTTGTCTAACAAGTCAGAGACTAAAAGGTCTCTCTGGGGTCAACCTACTGTCTCGACTACTTTCCTGAGCTTAAGAGACTGGAAAATGAAGCTAGAAATGCATCCTCATTTCTTAGGAAGACAACAGGAAAAAGCATTAAATGTTTAACATCCATCAGGTACTTTAAACTTGACCCTTCAAGTTTAAAGAAGGGCCTAGCAGATCTTCACAGGTCATTAAAGTGCTCATTCTTTTGCACAGAAATAAGCTTCATCTTAAAGAAAACATGTAAAGAAATTTCAATTATCATATCAAATTGGACGGTGTTTAGAAACTGTGCCCCATTTCCCACTTGTAACTGATGGAAGGAGATTAATGAGCTATAAAGATGGCAAACTATTAAACTGTGAAATCTGATCTCTAGCTAGAGCTACACTCTAAGAAACGCACTCTAAGAGCCAATTCCTAGGCAATACCTAGTAAACAACAAACATTTAAAATGCTAAAAAATTCAATAGTAAAAGCGGAGAAATACTGTTTTAAACTATAGTTTTAAATTGTCAATGAAAAGCAGCACATATTGTTTGTAACTTGCCACTAAGGTACCACTTATGCATTTCCTTACATATATTTTAGTGCCTTTTTCTCCTTTTTAACTAATTTGCCACCTCTCATTTAATCAGATGTCAAATCCTACCTGCTTTTGCCCCCTAAGTAGCTCTCAAATTTATCCTTACCCTGTTTCCACTATCCTAACTCACATCATCATGATGTCTCGTGTGGATATTTCCAAGAGCTTCCTAACTGATCTCTGGCCAAAACAATCCAACATATGCAATTTTAAGTTTTCTAAAACCATGTTTAAAAATTTTAAAAGAAACAGATAAAAGCATTCTAAACAATATTTTTTACTTAACCAAATATATCCAAGATATTATCGTTTCAATAATAAGTACTCAGTAAAAACAGAGACACTTTACATTCTTTTTTTGCAAAGCATGACTGAAAACTCAGTATGTATTTTACACCTACAGCACAACTCATTTCGGCATCGATTCAGATGCTATATTGACAGCTCAAAGGGTAAAGTAATCCTACCAAAGTAATAAACAATCCTTTAAAAAATGTTAAAAGTTTTACACTGCTTTCATTTTTAATTAAAATTAAATCACATTTAAGATCCAGTTCCACAGCCATACGAGCCATATTTCAAGTGCTCAACAGGCACCTGTGACTTCTGGCTGCAGAGCTGCGCAGCAGAGCAAGTGGGTTTCAATCTTTGTCTCTTCTCATCCAAACCCAACATATTCAAAAATGCAAAGTTAAGACTTTATGTCTTAAAAAAAGCGAAGTTTTAAGACCTTATGCCCTTTGACCACTTCTCAGTGATCTTAAGATAAAACCCAGCTTTTATAGAGGCCTTGCAGCCCTGGTTTCCTCTCCCTTTTCCAGCCTCATCCGTCTCCACTCGGCCCCGTCACACTCTGCTCCCTGCAAACAACGCTTCCTCGGGGGAACACACACTGAGCTCTGCCCCTTTTGGGCTGTGCTGTTCCTTCTACTGAACACTCTCTTTCTTGCCCAACTGGCCACCTCCAGCTCATTCCTTAAAGGCCACTTTCTCTCCTCAGATCCTTCTCTGTTTCATGACACAAACTGCTGTGGGGGCAGCAACCACGTTGCTCTTGTTCACTGTTGTATCAAGACGCTTGATGCTTCGTAGGGATTCAATAAACGTGAATCAATCTCAAAAGTAATCTAGGCGTTTTTACAGCACATCTTCACGTCCACACATGCTGCAGGAAGACGAGGCCTCCCAGGAGCTCATTAACATGGTTTTACCCTCACCAGCCAGAAACAAATTATGAGAAACTAAGCAAAATTAACACTGAAACACCTAGACTCTCCAGTTGGAATATTCAGTATGAAGTAATGCTTTGTGCCTGATTCTACTGGAAGGGTGATAGGCCTGAATATCAGAGGACAACCCCCCCCTCCCCCGTTTCCTGTAAGAGACGCTCATCAGCCTAATTCCAGGCTTCTTTCTCTCCCTTTACTTACTCTAAGTCTGGTGAGATGGAGTCATTTGTCTGGAAGATAAATCTGGGGGGGAAATCTTGGTATGCAAAATTAACCTCAGCCCTTTTTCTTCCTTTTAAAGATAGCCTGCTGCCTTTGTTCCTATAATAAGAGATCGGCAAACCAACTACACAAGGCCTGCAATATGTTTTTCCAAATAAAGTTTTATTGGAACACAGCCACGCCCATTAGTTTGGTACTGTCTCTGGCTGCTTTCCTGAACTGAAATCAGAGCTGAGTCGCTACAGTTTTGACAAGAAATTACTATGACTGACAAAGATATTTCCTGTCCAGCCCCTTACAAAAAAGTAAAAACCCCAAGCTCTGTGGCACTCATCGGTACTGCCTGAAAAACCCTTGGGAAAGTCTCTAATTCCTTAACGCAATCAACAAGTCACTTGGCTCTCACATTGAGACTTTATCTTTATTTTGGCTTCCATCTTTACCTTTCATTTTGTGGCTAATAATGTATAGAAGGCCAAACAGGAAAGAGTAATTCTTTAAATGGTGCCCTCCAGAAACTAAAACTTCATTTATGCAAATTTTAAGGCATATTTATTCAGCTCAAAAACGAAATTTGAGGCAGGGGTCTCAATCAAGTACCTGTTCAAGCTATGAGGTACCTGGAAACCCGTTTTCTGAAGGAACTGTTAGCCCCACATCTGGAACATTGATGTTACATCCTTTGTTTTATAAAAACTTACACCTGTATTTTCTGTAAAAAAAAAAAAAATTTATTAGTCTTCAGACATGATTTTTGGTTCCCTGAATTTCTCTTTCTCTCAAAACAAATCAGTATTACACAAAAAGTAGCACTAGATCACCTATTTCTACTGAGAGTAGTAAAAAAAAAAAAAATTCCAATAATTGAGGAGCATTTATATTTTCCTCATACTCATGTTGTTTAAACTAAGACCTTTTAGCTACTGACAATTCTATTACACTGCTTGTGAAAAATTACACGCAAGAATATTAATCTTGACAATATCTATAGAGAGGTTGAATAGAGGAAATTAATATTTTCCTTTTACAAGTTTATACAACATAGTTCAACAGTAACCTTAAGATGTTTAAACTGTCCAGTGAGAGTGCTGCATATTTTTATTCATTTCAACTATGCAACCAACTTTGTCCTTTTTTTTTTTTTTGGTCTTTTGAGGGTTGCACCTGCAGCATATGGAGTTTTCCAGGCTAGGAGTCTAATCGGAGACATAGCTGCTGGTCTACGCCACAGCCACAGCAACACAGGATCCAAGCCGTGTCTGACCTACACCACAGCTCACGGCAACGCCAGATCCTTAACCCACTGAGTGAAGCAAGGGATACTAACCACCGAGCCACTGCGGGAACTCCCACTTCTATCCTTTTTAAAGATCATCTCCCTGATTCTACACATCTCACACTTTCAAAGTTTTCTACTAAAGTTGCTTAAGTAATTTAACATAAGATTGGCAGACAGATGACGGTATATAAAACACTTCCTACCTCAGTTTACTAGGCTTTATTTTTAGTTGCTGGGAACTCTTGCTAAAACAAAACCAAGAATAAGAAACAAACGAACTTTCCAAAGAAATCACTTTTGCGTAAAAAATTTTAAATGACAGATCAAGATAAATTTATTTTTCTGCAGTGTTTTTCATCTCATTAGGGTGTGACTTCTTTGTATTCACAGTGTTCAGCAAGTATTTGAGACCACAAGTATACAGTGTAATGCACTTCCATAATCCTTCAATATATTAAAAAAGCAAACCTGTTAAAACTATATGGAAACAATGGAATTCCATGTAAATGATAAATATGACTCTTTGATAACCAGAATCCTTAAGCATTTGCTCTTATGTTTTCTTATTTGGTAGTATAGTAAAGTAAACTTTTGGTCTTTATTTTCCCATCAGAAATCTGTTTATCCTCATAAGAAAGACAGCACTCTACTCACAAAAACCATGGACATGAAAACACTTCAGGGGCTTCATGGTATCTTTCACCGAATTGAAACTGCATTAGGTTAACGCTGACCGCTACAATGGCCAAGACACAGCTGGCTCACCACAGAGACGTTGGAGCACGTGGCTTTCAAAGTCACCAAGGAAAGAAAGATAAGGGAGCAGACGAGCCGCCGCAGCCCAGAAGTGACAGGACCGCACACAGCCTGTAGGCCAGAGCCGAAGCGTCACGACTGCACGGGAGACAGAGCGGAGAAGCGCGTGGACAAGCTGGTCTCTGCCTCGGGCGGCTCTCCGAAACACCGCTCTAGGCAATTCCAGGCTCTGTGGTTAAAGATAAGGTTGTAATGGCCATGACAACGAAAATTAGCTAGGTCAACTTTAAATTACACTCTGTACTGCAAAGTCTAGTATTTTCTTTCTGGTGCCAAAAAAAACATCATTTTGGTAGCTTTTTACCCTCAAAATAATATCAATAGTTAGCCTTAAGAACACTTAAAAGATAAACATTTGAAATTAATTTTGTGGTTTAATACACAGAAAATGTTTCATTAGGAAACATTAAGGAATTTCACCATTTATCACAGATTGTTTATCAAATCATTTAACAAATGATTATGTCAAATGTTTTAGGTAATATCCAATTTAAAATGTCCTTTTTTTTTTCCTCCTTTTTAGGGCTGCACCCGTGGCATGGGAAGGTTCTCAGGCTAGGGCTCTAATCGGAGTTATAGCTGCCAGCCACAGTCACGCCAGATCCGAGCCACGTCTGCAACCTACACCACAGCTCATGGCACGCCAGATCGTTAACCCACTGAGCAAGGCCAGGGATCGAACCCACAACCTCATGGTTCCTAGTCTGATTTCTTTCCACTGTGCCACCACGGGAACTCCTAAAATGTCCCTTCTTAACATAAAGTTTAACCGTTTTTTTCAATGCAGCATCAGAAATTATTTTAGTACTCCACATAAAGAGTGAACATAAAGGGCTCAACTTCAGTAGTCATCAGGGAAAAGCAAATTAAAACCACAACACCGTATCATGACAAGGCCAAAGGAATGATTAAAATTAAAAAGACAGACAATCTCAAGTGTTGGTGAAGATACAGAAAAAATGAAACTCAAATACTGAGAACGTAACACAGTGGTGGGAATGTTGAGACAAAAGAAAAACGACACCCAAGTACTTCAGGAAAGTATCTAGCATTATCTACAAAAGCCAAAAGTAAGCATATCCTCCTATGATCCAGGAGTCCCGCTTCTAGGAATATACAGAAGTGTGTATGCAGCACCGCAAAAGAAATGCAGCCAAAAACAACAATCCAAATATCCAGTATCGGAACAGAGAAATTAACTGTGGTAGAGTCAGACAAAGACGTCACACAGCAACGGACACAGAAGAACCACTGTTACATGCAACAGCCTGGATGAATCTAACAAACATAATGAAGAAATGAAGCCACAAGGCTTCCAAATTCGAAAGCAGGCAAGACTACTCTATGGTGTAGAAGCCATCCCATTAGCTGGGTGGGCAGGAAACTGGAGGGACAGGAGGTGAACACTTAAAAGGTACTGGTATGGATGCTAGTTACACAGTTTGTTCATTTTTGTGAAAATACAAAGAGGAATATTGTCATGGTTTTTAACTTTTCTGTATGTATCTCACATCCTAAGGAAAAGTTTACCTTAGAAAATCATTACTGATAAAAGAAACAGTCTCTCAATTTACTCTATTTTACCCCATCATTTATTAGTTCCAATCTCACTGTGTTCAATGGTAATCTCTGAAATGGCTATTCTCACCACCATGTGGGGATCTCATCTGGGAAACGAATTTTAAAAGTACGCTTATTAATTCTAAAAAAGGTATTTTACAAGTAATGACGGAGTTGTTTCAATTTCTTGTCATGATCTTGTTACAGATCTCAGTTCTAAACTGAAAGCATGGCGTCTATCTCTATAATAAAATGAAATATGACAACAAAAAATGACTTTACAATATCATACTATGCTAAAACACGTAGGAATTTTCAAAACATACAACTATTAATATAATAAAATTGAGGAGTTTAAAAAAAAAAAGAATTTGCAAAATGATTTAGGTCAATCCTTATTTTACAAAACAACAGGTAATGTGATTTGCCCAAGGTGACAAAAACAGGTGGCAGTAGCTAAGAGCAGCGCTCAGCTCTCCAGAATGAGTTTATTCACCTTTCCCTCTGGACTGTTCTCCTGCCCATCTAATCACTAGCACCAGGAAGGGAGGTGTTACTACCTCTAGGGATTTCCTAGAAGACACCTCTGAGGTTTAACTGAGTGAATTCAAGACACAGAATAATTATAGAAAATGAGCATCTGCAGTATGAGTAATATTTATCTTGAAAAGAGCTTTCAAAAAGCGATGCATTAAACTTATTATAGGGACTATTTCACAATACAATTATCAAATCACTATGTTGTACACCTGAAATTAATGTGTTAACACATCAATTATAGCTCATCTTTTTTTTTTTTTGTTTGCTTTTTGTCATTTTATGGCCGCACCTGCGGCACGTGGAGGTTCCCAGGCTAGGGGTCTAATCGGAGCTGTGGCCACTGGCCTGCGCCGCAGCCACAGCAACGCAGGATCCGAGCCGCGTCTGCAACCTACACCACAGCTCACGGCAACGCCGGATCGTTAACACACCGAGCAAGGCCAGGGATCGAACCCGCAACCTCATGGTTCCTAGTCGGATTCGTTAACCACTGCGCCACGACGGGAACTCCTATAGCTCATCTTAAAAGTGCATTAGATGTGTAAAAAATAATTTAGCAAAATCTGTATTGACTCTGGAACACAACTTTAATACACATATCCAAAAACTGCAAACACAAATTCCCTGTGTGGAACCAAAATGGAAAGATCTTTCAATTTTTCAATTTGCTTTGCTTCTATTTCCCTAGTTCAACACTTATTTTACTAAATTCGGATATAGGTAGAACTTCATATTCAAACGTGTTCCTCTCTGTTAGCTTTTTTTCAGTAGTTTAACGTCCATCTCTAAGTTGGCCTATCAGCTCCATGTCTTTGCAGGTCTTCTCAATTATGGCTATGTTATTTATCTTCCTAATATTTATGCAAATCATATCCTACTTATTCAATTAAAATGTATTCCTGGAGTTCCCTTTGTGGCTCAGCAGTAATGAACCCGACTAGCATCCATGAGGATCCGGGTTTGATCCCTGGCCTTGCTCAGTGAGTTAAAGGACCCAGCATCGCCATGAGCTGCGGCATACGTCACAGATATGGCTCGGATCCCAGGTTGCCATGGCTGTGGCGTAGAGCACAGGAGCTCCCCCTAGCCTGGGAACTTCCATATGCCAAGGATACAGCCCTAAAAAAAAAAAACAAAAAAAAATAATGTATTTCATCTTTACATTTCAATGAGCTAAACATGACATATCCAGAGTGTATTTTTTTATCTAAATAATACCAATACAAGCCTATAGGTGACAAAGCTACTTAAAAACAAAAAAAAGCTTTAGGGACAATTTATTAATCAGTTCGTCAGGGAGTTAAGTCATTAACTGCTATTTGCCTGGGTTATTTTTTTTCAAGAGAGAACTACATAAGAGATGAAGCAACTTCACAGTGATAGCTAGGCCACAGTCAGAACTGTAGATTCAAGCTCTGATTCCCAACACTTTAGTAGGAAGAGGAAGAGTCTGATAACCCCTGGATATTTACTGCTGTTGACTTTTAACTTTAAGAAATGAGTTCAAGATAGTACGGGATCAGAAGAGGCAAAGAAAGAAGAGACAGAGACCTAACAAGACCTTTCCCTTGAAAATCTCCAGCAAACTTTGTGAATACATTGGAGTGGAAAAAATAGTGAGGAATAGAGAATGAAGGCATCAGAAATTTTCAGCCCTGTATTCTGCCTCTGGAGAATTCTTATTGTCTTGAAGAAAATGAACACGAGGGTGGGGCTGGGGTTACCAGTACAGGAAAGTAACAACTGCGAGCTGCCATGCTGAGCTGAAAAACAATCATCAAAAGGGGCTTTGGGAGCTCACCAGCTGCAAAGTTTTTGTATTAGACTGTGATTCCACTGGGAGGATGGGAGCCCCTAAATAATGATGTCAAAAGAGTTTTTATATGCCCAGGAAGGTACTTCAAGCAAACAAATATCTACATTTGTTCCTAATGGAGGTTAAGGCCTTTAGGGATTAGAGATAGGGAGTGTAGATGGCCATCGTCTAAATAAATTTATTATTCTAAGCACAACAAAAAGAAAAAAAGATATGTATTCTCACTGTAAAACAAAGAAATGAACACACCTTTCACATACCAATAAAAACGTCAGAAATCATTCTGAAAATTATACGGCAAAATGAATTTAAGGATAACAAAGTACAGAATAATTTCCGGAGAATTCCATTAATGGAGCATTGCTGGACCCACAGTTGAATACTTTTTCATCATAGAGGCTATAATTCATAGTGACTAGTTAGTGCAACATAATTTTGAGAAAGCAAAGTTATGATGCAACCGTAGTCAGTTTTTATTAACCTCCTCTCCTGCGTTACCATTCTACCATTTGTGCACTTCCTGAGCAAAGCGCAACGTTAATGTTTGCTTGTTTAAAAAAAAGCAAAATGATTTTTTCGAGTGACATTAAGAGATTAGAGGAGGTTATCTTCAATTAACAGTTCAAAATATTACCTAACAACATGTGGTATTAATGAATGAAAAAGTAGGCTTTTTTCCAGTTAAGAGAAAGTCTTATGTTAGAACTCTACAATCAAGTTGCATCGGCCTCTTCTGCTTATTTCCAGTTACGCCAAACAATGCATCTGTTTCCTTCTTTGCAGCTTACCAGACCTGTGCCACAAGTTCTGTTCCTGGCCCCTAAGTGCGAAGGGCTTTCTTAATTAGTACTTGCTTATGATGTCAGCAGGTACTTTTCTAAAAGAAACTATTAATGTTAAATCGGGAAGTACCACAGACAATCACCTGAAAATACAAACTAAATTTGTCCATAATCACAAAATTCAAAAGAGATAAAGTAAAACAGCATACTTAAGACAGTACAGATTTTTTTGCAGACAAGGCTATTAAGATCATAATAGATCACAAGCTAACTATGGGTCAGCAAAAAAGAGGTGGGTAAAAAGCACTGGGATCTATGGTTGGGCATACAACATGCAGAAAATGTGACACGATGCTTTTTCTACTATAACGGTTTTGAAATTGTCCATATTGAGACCCAATGATTCTAGCAATCTCTCCTCGGGTTCTTCAGTCTAATGAGGAAAAAATTAACATAAATGAAAACCTAAGAACATAAAGAGGTCCTGTAACATATACAGGGTGCCTGGGTGTTGCTTAAGTATGTGTTTCTGAGAAAGTCAACATGGTTTGTTTTTCCATTTCTCTGGGTTTTGCATGCTTGTTTAGTAGTTATATTACAAAGCCGTCCAAAACTAATCAGAGGTTTTGAAAGAACCAAATGGAAAACCTTGTGGGTAGGCAGAAAGTCTGACAAGCTTTCCAAACATGACTCCTTTATTTGAACATGAAGATATAAGATCACCAAGTATAGTTTTGCTTCCTTATCTGGTTGGCATAGAAAACAAGAATGAGATTTCAGAAAAAGAGCTGGATATGTACTTTCTTAGAATTAAGAACAGAAAGGCCCCACAAGCAAAGCTTCACACTCACAGTACAGTATAGAGACAGGCATAATCTTGACCACCTAGAAAAAAGCAACTTCGTAAGTCCTTATAAAAAACTCACTCGTGCCTATAAAAACAGAACCAATCTAGCAGACAAACAACTAGTATTAAGGAAAGAAGATGACTGTATAAACTCTGATGCAGGATTTCAGAAAAATTTAAAAGTTCACTGGAGGAATACTACTGTTTAGTGTGATTAAGAGTAAAAATAAACCAACAATGCGAAGACAGTATTAATCACATGACGCTTTCAAGATTTGTTTTTGTTATACAGGAGGTACTCTCTCGCCATGGTTGTACGAATAAGATACTCGGAGAATAAAGAATCAATCTGCATAGATTGCCTACTTACGTTTGTCTGACTTTCAAAACCCCGTCTTCCTCAGGAGTGTGAAGGTTGGCCTTGCCATGTGAGTCAGAGCGACATCTAGTGGCAACTCCGTCGAACAGTACCTCTCCGGTACTTCATCTCCCCTAAGAAACTACAATGAACTGTGCCCAGCACACTGTGAAAACTCAAATGCTGCTGAAGCACTAAACCTACTCTACCTTTGGCATTTAAGCCAACATTCCCTCTCCCCACTCCTGCTCAGCTTCCTCCTTCCTCTTCCTTCCTACTTCTAGTCCTCCACTCCCTCCGCTCCCCTTCTACCCTCACTCATCAGGCTCCCTCTCTACAGACAGAGCCCTTGGTCAGCCTGCTTTTATCTCATTTTCTTTTCCTTCCACTGCACACACCTCAACCTCCAGCCTAGGTATTCTGTCCCACCTGTTTTCTGTGTAACTGTTCCGAGTAATAGTATTTTAAGTCATGAAACGAAGCCAAAGGAATCCACTGTAACTCACGCCACCTTGGGAAAGTATTTAACGCTCTCCTCTGAATACCGTCCTCTGGTTCTATAATCACCTTCCTCGCTAGAAAACGTGGAAACTACTGAATGTAAATAAGCTCAACTTCCCAATTTCCTTTGAAACAATCTATTTTGAAAACCCCCTTTCTCTGCTTCAAAGGAGAATTATATACTCCTTGTTCCTGGGTCCCAATTTTTATTGTTATCTATAAGGTTTTGTTATGCCAACGATTCTCTTGAATCTTCAGAATTTCCCTCTTCTCTGTGACTCTTTCCCTGTAACCTATGAACATGTTCACCCCCCTCCAAAAACCTTCTTTGACCTGCTGCAACGTTTTTTCTCTTATTAAAAAATAACTCACAAGAATAATCTCTTGAGAAGAATGACAGAGACGTTCTCCATTTCTTCAACATCCATCCACTCTCTTCAGCTCCTTGCAATCTGCTTATCATCATGACCCCACTCAAACTACTCTCTAGAAGGTCCCTAACGAGCCATCAGTGACTTCTTTTCAGGCCTCATTCTTAAATCCTTACATCTTGTGGTAACTGCTCTCATTTGGCTTCCACGGTATAACGATCTTTTTTATCTTTTGCCGCCTCCTTCACAACTCCTGACTTGCCTTCAAGTGGGATATGGCCTCCTATACACTTCAATAAAAAAGGTGAAAGTACTGTTTCTATGAATAAAGTGGTTCAGTTAGTAAGTACAAGTTAATTCACCTATAAACTAAGCCCAAATTTACATTCTGCTAAATCTGCCCCCAACTCCTTTAACATACTGCTTTAAACTCATTTGCTTTATACTTTCCCGAGTATTTCCAATCATAATTGTCTCTAATGAACTAAACTTTATACTGTATTTAACATACATTTTATGCCATCTTTAGATATGTCTGAAGTCTTTTCAATGTCACACCATAATGGTTACTTGTAATTCCTACATGCCCCTCTATCCTACCTCTCTTCCTCCCTCCCTGGCCCATGTGGGGGTGCACTCGCGCACTCTATCTCACACACACACACACACACACACACACCCATAGTTTCTGACAGCAGCAAGCCCAATGCCCTTTTCCAACCGACATTATTTCTAAACATACTATTCTTTTTTTTCCTTTTTTAAACATTAATTTCCAAAATGGTATATCCCAGGAGACTGAATAGAGCTCCCTATGCTGTACAGTGGACTCGTCTATCCATTTGAAACGTAATGGTCTTCATCTAGTAACTCCAAACCCCCTGTCCATCCCACGCCTCCCCGCTTCTCCTTGGCAACCACAAATCTGTTCTCTAGGTCTATGAGCCTGTTTTGTAGATAGGTTCATTTGTGCCATATTTGAGATGCCACATAGAAGTGCTATCATATGGCATTTGTCCTTCTCTTTCTGACTTACTTCACTTAGTAAACATACTACTCATTACACACTTTTAAATAAAGACTGCTGATTAGGGCTGCCTAATACTTGAATTAACTAGTCAATATTCTGCCAAAAAATTAAAAGCATTTTTTATAAAAAGAACACTGACTTTTGGTTTTAGTAGCTGGTACTCACACTATTAGGTTATAAACACATATAGGAAATACAATCATGTTTTGGAAAAGAAGACTATTAATTCTGAGCTATCCATATAATTTACTTGTGAAAATTGCTCTATAAAATGTTGACAACTCTAATTTACATCAAATCGGACATACGTTTTTAGAATGTTTCCGAAAAGAAGACTACTAAAGGGAAGAAAAAAACTTTAGAAGATTATGACCACAGAAACATGAAGATTACTACATTTTAATCACCTACGCAACTTCTATAATGTGAAGACATTTGCCACAAGGCAAGTTTCAGTATGTATAGACACATTCATGTGACAACTTTTAAAGTATATCCGAGACAATGATATGTAAGTTGGACTCTTTTACCAAGTGCTTAGATTTGGATTTAAGCATCAAGAGCGCTTAAATGAGTAATACTCTAAGAAATATAATTATATCTAAATTTTGTGTATGCAATACACTCTCATTTCCTTTTTTTAGAGGAGAGTGTGCCATATTCATCTTTTAAAATGATAAATCATCTTCCTTTTGAGGTTTCCTTTGCCTCTTTCATCTAATTAAGAGAAAGACAGGATATTCAGCTCCATGCTCTTGTTCTACAGAGCCTTGGCAAACGCAGCCCACGGGGGGCTCCAATTCAGAAATGCAAAACGCAGACGGTACTTACTGCAGAATGAACTGCTGTCTACAGGAAAAGGCCCTGAGATCTACCTGAAGAACTGAAACAGGATCCAGGCTGGGAGGAAAAGCTGTGAGGGGTAGAGGGGGAGGCCCCCAGGAAAGAGGAGGTGGGCAGGCAGTAAGGGCTAAGTTCCTGGGTGTCAAGCGGGTTTCGGGAGGTGGGCCAGTCTCTAGCAACTTCGGCTCGGGGCCCACCGCTACCAAGGCAATGGCTGTCCTCACTGATAATGCACCCACCCCAGCCCCAGCCCCAGCCCCAGCCCCAGCCCCAGCCCCAGCCCCAGCCCCAGCCCCAGCCCCAGCCCCAGCCCCAGCCCCCGGCTCCAGCCAAAGCTGGGAGAGCGGACCTTCAGAAGCCTGGCTGGCTAGTCACAGGCAGCTGCTGAACCAGGGTCTGTAACAGCGCTTGCCTCTGTTCTATCATTTAACATAACTACAGTTTTCTTCACTTCCAAAAGAGACTGGAAGTGACCAGATGAGAGCACATTTTCGACTAAGAAAAAAAATCTACTCAAAATAGGAAGGTACAAAAGAAGGGCTACTTATCCAAAACGAAGCGCGTGCCCACCTGAAAGGTATTTCTAGTAAAGTAATATAACAAGGCATTTTAAAGAGCCCTGAAATGTTGAATTATAGTGACCATGAGCACTGCTTTAGGAATATTTTTGATTCTAAAATGAACGTCCTTTGTATGTGAGGGTACTAATTCAGCCTTTTTTGTAGTCGATGCTATAAATGTTATAGAAATTGTGTACTGCTCATGCATGTTCATTACGTAAATCTCACATAATAATAGGTTTGTTAAATTTTTTCCCTAAAATAGATAAAACAATCATTCCTTATTACGGATTAATCACTTGCCAAATTTAATTTTTTAAAAAACCTCCTTGAAATTACAAGCATTAGATTTTGTGTATTCGATTTTTTTCTTTTTTTCAAACTCAACAGACTTTAAACATTTAAGTAACAAACACTTTGCAGGTAGCCCCTTGGTTTCTAAGTGGTCTGTACTCTTTCACTTCACCAGTAGCTTTGGGCTACTCAGAATGCTTTGTTCCAAAGAACAGTGCTTGGAGCTGTCAGTGCATTTGAGGATGTCATCACAAAGGTGGGTTTAAGTTGGTTATACAGCACTAACAGCTACCAGCTAAATCAGCCCAAAATCAAGGTCTTTGCATTGGAAGTATGGGGAAAAGAGTTAAAGCTTTAACCCTCTCCCCAGGCAAAGAAGAGGCAATAAGCAAATCTGTGCAATGGGCACGCGTACCTGTGGCATAATTCCCGCATCCTTTTCCAACACACACTTTCTTCCCACAGCCTGCTGTTATTCCTATCAGTTTCAAGGTCTTCATGCTCTTGCATCATGTTGTACCATCTTGATCTGCCTTAACTTCCCCAAACACTCCAGATTTCAAAGGTTACCATCTTCCCTCCACCAACATCTGATCTCGGCAAGGCAACAAGAATGCAAACAGGTTTACAGGAATTAGTGAAAAGACATGCTGAAACCTTTCAACTGGCAATTAAAAAATGTATATACCTTGGCTACCAATTTACAGTGACAATTTATGGGGCCTTAACTGTAAGAAATTAAAACATAAGCAATATTTAATAAAGAAAGCCAGGGCATATGAAGATAAGCTGCTGTAAGAATGACCCTAGAAATCGGTTTTTTATAAGAGATATTTGGTTTAAAACAGTGTTTTTCTTTCAGTATATACATCTGATAGCTACATAATTGTTGACAACCCAGTGTCTACACTATCGAGGCTGGTATGGAAAGGGAAGGTTCCTTCCGGAGAAGAAAAACGTTTCATCGTGTTAATCCCTCATCAATGCTCTTCAGCAGTTCTTTACTGGCTGCTACATCAAGTTCAAACTCTTCAGCAGGTTAGGAAGTCACATAGCAGAGTGTAAGGACTGACAGTAATATTTAAGTCATGTTAGCAAGAACTTTAGAACTAAGTTGAAGACTTGGAATCCCATCCTTCTTAATGAAGCCTTCTATAAAGTCAAAATGGAAAACAACAATGAACCACCTCTTGTATTAATAATGTGGCACAGTTTAGCACTTAATTGATACAATGCCTTGAATTATTCTGTGTTTCATATATTGGTCTTTTTCCCCAATGGAGATTATGGGTTTTGGAAGTTCTTGTGCGGGATTTGCCTCATTTCTACCTGTTGTTCCAATTTGGTCATTAATAGTACACACTTACACTCTTAAAAGCCTCTTCTTTTGTATGATGTATTATACAGTTAGCCTACATATAAAGACCCTGTAATATTTATTTTCTAACATCAAGCACCTAATATATAATCAATAACATTCATCAGTTTTCAGTATATAGTTACTACTCACAGCTCTCTGTACTTTTAATTGGCATTTATTATAGCGGATAACTGCACATATATAACTGAGTATTCACATGTCTATCTAAATAAATAAGTATACATATTTGAATAGTTAACTGATTTTAAGTTCTGTGGTCCGGCAGCACTCTACCAGGAACGATTCTGCCCCCCACCCCCTCATCCCTGGCGGACATCTGGCAGCATCTGGAGACCTTTTTAGTTATCACAAGGCAGAGCGGGTCAGGAGTTAGAGGAAAGCTGCAGGTATCTACCAGGTAGAAACCAGCAATACTGCTAAGCATCTGACAATGACCAAGAAGCCTCCTATGACAAAGGACTACTATCTGGTCCAAAAGTGCAAAGGCTGAGAAACTAATAAGGGCAAAAACCTCATCTATTCTGACTCACAAATCTTCCCAAGAGAACAGTGTTTGATGTGTATGAGACAGTCAAAAAATATTTGCCAAATTAATGAAAAAATAATTCGAGACCCTTTGTTAATTTTTCTCATACTGGTTCCTTCCTGCTCCTTGCCTGCTTTCGTCACATCTGCAAATCCACATGAGGGACTAGAAGTTAAAATACAAGTAAATCTTTGAAATGCTTCAATTACTAATGCACTGATAGATTAGCTGGTAAGAGGGCTAAAAACGGTTTAGTTAAAAAGCTAAATGAGCTTCATGTTAATCATAGTCTCCATGTTGTTAGAATTATTCAATTATAAAGAAAACTCTCAGGACTCTCCAAATCATTCTCTTACAAAGTGTAGTCTGCTTTTACTGTAACAAGCTTTGTATCAGGTTCGCCATTAGGTAAGTTTAGGATATGGCAAACAAGGTTCATAAAGACCAAAATAAACATTTAAGACTTCTTTAAATCGTTATTGAAACACTAAAAGAATCCCTTACTATAAAGCAGTTTCACCTAAAAACTCATAGCATTAGGCTACAGAATTCCAAAGTATGCATGAAAACATGAAGGCACTTTTCTTCTTCCTGCAGTCATCAGGCAGGAGCAGAGAAGTTAAGAATCCGCAGGCGCTGTGCTGGGGGAAGCCGTGGCAATGGGTTGCACTCAGCCAAACGGCCGTAAGGAGTAAGTGGCCAGCATCATTAAGGGACTGGGTACATGCAGGAAGTTATCACATTAAGTAATATACTAAAGATAAATGGACAATTACAATTGTTCACTGGAAGTTATACAGAAAGGCCAAAGCTAGAATGAACCCTGCATTACTAAACAGGAACTGAGATACTGATATAAAAATGAAAATACATATAAATGTATATATATACACACACATATACAGACTATACACATATACATACATATGTACACACACGCTATGTACTGAAAGGGCCTGAGAATAACACCACCCAATATGATGACCACAACCAGTACCCATATTTTTGGTTCTAAAGATCATTCTCTACAAGAAAATGAACAAGGATTCCTCGGAGCACACTGATCCCAGAGTAGGGATTCTGCAAGGTGAGCCTAGAGCACCTTGCACAGATACTGAGCATGTGCTCGAAGAATGATGGAGGCATATTGAAGCACACAGAAGTCTGCAGGGGCTCTTACTGAAAGTCAGAAACAATTTAAGCACCAGAATTATACAATAACAATAAAGAATTATAACACACTGAATAAAACAAGAATCTGAGAGCCCATGACAGAATAAACAGACAGCAGCATCACAGTGAATGAATGAATGCAGAAAAATTAACGGAATGAGAAAATTCTCATTTGACACTCATCTGCCCCCACCCCCCAGCCCCCGGCTTTGGCCACGTCTGCAGCATGTGGAAGTTTCCAGGCCAGGGATCTAACATGCACCAGAGCAGCGACCCAAGCTACAGCAGTGACAACACTGGATCCTTAACCCACTAGGCCACCAGGGAACTCATTTGACACTCATCTTGGTTGTAATTAAACCAGGCAAGAAACATCAAACCAGTTGATAAAAGCAATTGAAAAGCTTGATGGAAACACAATCCATACATAGTCTCAAAAGATCTCCCTGCAAAACAACAACAAAAGGGGAAAGAGTGCCTTCACTGCGTAGAAAACTAGTCACTACCTTAATCAGGTGATCAAAGTGAATACCAGCAGTGATGGGATAAAACCGGACACCCCTCAGAGGACACCATCACCTGACAATATTTCTGTGATGCTGCTGCCAAAAATGTACCATCTGAATCTAATCCTGAAGAAACATCAGAGAACCACAAATTAAGGAACGTTCTACAGAAGATCTGGCGTGTAATCTTCAAAAGCATCAAGGTCACAGAGGCAAAGGCAGTGGAGCCACTCCAGATTAAAGGGGACTGAAGAGATTTCACGACCAAATGCAATATAAAACTCCAGATTAGAATTTGTCCATAAAAGACAATATTGGGAAAACTGGCAAAATCTGCACAGGGCCTGAGAATCAGATGGTGGTGCCTGGTGTAGCAATATTAATTTCTTAATAGTTACACTCATCTCACGGAAGAGACTGTTCTTGTCTGTAAGAAAAATTCAGGGGTAACGGATCAAGAAAAAAAGCCTCGGAATTATTCTTGCAACATTCTGAGAACTGGAAATTATTTCACAATGTAAATACAAAATAAATGTGAAGATTTTTATATTTGTATTTCCTATTTACATTTTGATACAGATTTAGCTAACAAAGTTCTTCAACAGGTTCTAGTAATAAATTTCACTCATGTGTTATTCACCTCAACAAATACTGAGCACCTGATTCTGTGACAGCCACTGGGAACATGGCAAAAAATGGACAAAAATCACTGCTTTCATGAAGTTTCTATTTTGATGGGAGAGAAATGAGTATATTTTTATACTCATGTTAGATATTGATGAGTGCTTAGAAGAAAAGCATAAAACAGTGGAGGGAATATGAAGAGTTGGGGGGGAGCAAAAGTTTTAGAAGGTAACCAAGGATAGTTTTCATTGAGAAGGTGACTTAAGGAAAACTGAAAAGACTTAGGAAGCTAGATCCAGAGCCAGGGAAGACAGTAGCCTTCCCGACAGAGAACAGCAAGGCTTAGAGCTGGGGACGTACCCAGCACGCTCTAGGAACGCAAAAGCACGAATCAGAGCATCAATCGCTGAAGCACGAGGGAAAGAGTAGCAGGAAGAGAGTCAGAGGGGAAACGAGGAGCCCCAGACCACCTGCGGCCTTGACGGTCACAGTTACTCTGAATGAAACTGGTGGTCAGGACAGGTTTCTGAGCACAGAGGTCACATCACCCGACTTAAGTTTTAACAGGATCACTGGGCTACTGCTAGAAAACAGACTACAGGGGCATGAAGACAGTTGTGAAGAAGTTAAATTTGACTAATGTTGCCCACTTAACACAACAGCCAGGCATCTATTATCAAATACAATAAAAACCTAAGTGAAAACTAAATCAAGAAGTCATGTTATATACCGTATCTTTCCAAAAAAACAGAAGGCTGAGGATTCCCCTTTATACACTTTTTAAAAAGGAAAAAAGAACAAAATAAAAAATTCAAGGTCTTTCAACTCCCAGGTTTCATTATTTCCTAAATCAGTTAATTTATATCTGATATTATTAAAGTAATCTGAAGGCCCAATCTTAGTGTAAATCTAGGAAATGTACCTGAGAAAACTTTTTCAGTCTTACAACAATTATAGCAAATGCTTCAAGAATGTACAAAATTCTATCCCAATTTACATAAACTTCAAACAAGAAAAATCCCATATTGTTTACGGAGACATACATAGGTGCTAAACCCACAATAAAAACTAGGTAATTTAATACCATCAAAGTCAGGAGAATACTTACCACTCGGGAAGGAAAGGGGACGCAGCGATGGCTCCCGGGGCAACGCCGTTATTCTGTCTCTGCACTCACACGGTGACCAGATGAGAGGTCAGCTTTCGTTTTCACCCTCCTGTAAACCTTTTACTGAAGCACTCTTCTGCTCCAAATGTATTATATTTTTAAAAATAATTTTTAAAGGAGAAAGAAACATTAAGAGACAGAGGCAAAATAAAGCTAGACCAAGGGCCGTAAGAAGCTAGAAAGATGCTGATTTTACATGTAACTTGAGAAAATCAGTTTCCTATTTGCAATCATTCCTACCAGCAAAGTAGTCTCACTTCTGTGATAATAAGGACTACAACTCTATAGATCAAATATTATTTCTTTGAACAATAAACACTATGGCTAGAATGCATCTTCTGTATTAATGAAGGCACCTAACTTTTATACCATTATTTCTAAACAATTAACCCCAATACTCCAAACTGCACTGTAGGCACATGACATGGTTTTACACTTTAAGCGGTCCATTCTGTCACTTGAGAAAACACCTGACTAATGGAGGCAATTGCTTCTGGCTAAGAATACGCATCCCCAGACGGAAAGGGGCCAGCACTGTCCTACGCGCTGTCAGCTACCTGCACAAACCAAAGATGCCCAGCAACCAGGTGCTGGAGGACTAGACTTTGCTCACGGAGAAGGCAGACTGCATGGCAGGTACACCTTACCAGACAGAATCTCTCCGGAGCTCATGTTTACCCACCTGAGATGCAACGGGATATGGTGAAGCGTACTCAGGGGGTTACTCAGTAATGCCTCACAGGGTCCTGTGCTGGGCAGGTGCATGCAGAGCAGACTCGTCACAGGGTCTTTATACAGCTTTCTGGAATGGATGTACCCCGTACATGGCTAGTAGTAGCCAAGATCCTTTGAGCCATCCTATCTAAAATTTCAGCCCCACCACTGCCAACCCTGGTACTTCTCACCCTCTTTCCCAGAAGTGGTCTTTCTCAACCATCTAATATGCCATATGCTTTCGTGTTTATCTTCTTTATTTGCTATCTCCCTCACTTGCATTCGCGCTCCACGAACACAGTAGGTACTGAATAAATATTTGACAGAGTGAAGAAGTGAATAGACGGAGAAAAGCTGGTGAAGGCCAGACTCGGATCCCATTTGGGTAAGCCCTTCCCTTTACCCCTGCTGCAAACTTTTGGACACACTAACTGCTGAGTTTAAAAACCTCATAGTCGATAAAATGTCAAGGTTCCTGAAAACTCAGTCAAGCAAAGGAACAATATAGTTCAGAAAGATTTCCCAAAACCCTGAAGATCACCTATCGGTCAAGTGCAGTGCCACTAGGCACCAAATGGAGAACCTGTCCCAGTAACCAAGGTGTCCTCTGGGCCTAAATAAGACAGACCACACCCATGACTAAAGTCAGATCCAATGACCTCTCTCTGCTTTATCCTTAACATTTAAACATAAACTGACCTATTACAGGCAAAGCACATCGCACCACGGCTGATACACAGCAAGGATTTAATGTTAGCCAGGGAGAGATACCATCTAACTTAAAGACATTTTTTTTTCCAGAGAAAATATGGATTTTAAGGAATAATGTAATCCATGCGTGGTTAAGAAATATAAGAAATATTTTATTGAAGACAAAGTGCACAGAATGTTGCTTCTTTTACCTTGAAATCTTTCTTGCTGTCTGAGCTAATCCAAATCTAGTATTTCATAAGAAATTATGATGTTAGGGTAATTTCTAAAAGTCAAAATAACAGATTTTTGTCAGTATACTTGGTAATTATACTGAATAAATGAATAAAGCATTTATAGTTTTCCCCAAGTTTCTGAAGAACAAACTTAATATCTTCTTAGAAATTCTGACTTTGAGAAATTCTGGCACATATTTAGCAACTAAATTATGTGAAATAGATAGATTTAAGTGTTTATTAAAATTAATCTTTTATTCCAGGCACACAAAAAATCATTTATTCTCAGGATACACTGATCATCTGTTCTTAAAATTTTCCATGTCAACAGACAATACTAAAATAAAATCATAAACAGTGAATTTACTATACATATTTTAAACTGCCAGTTATGAAACTTCTTTGTAATGATGTGATCAAGCTAACACCATATCATAGAAGCAAGGTATTTAGGAAAGATAATGTCAAAATTATTTTTTCAATCTGATTTATGTATAATCAATGATCTAACCTCTACAGATGGTTACAGAAGTATCCAAAAAAATGTTTCCACGTGACAGAGCACATCACGATCCAAAAAATGCACTGTTTTCCATACAATAAAACTCTTAGCATACTTTCAAAATCTTTCAGTCCTAAGTCCCTTCAAGATTTACTAAGTAATTTCTGAAAACTAAGACATGAGAATGGTTAAGATACTGACCTAAGCACATCTGGCAACACAAATCATGTGTGGCAAGGTAAAGACTGTTGACGCTGTATTTAAAATGTAAATCTCATCCTCCAAAATCATTCACTCACTGTTCCAGAAACATTTCTAGAATGAACCAGAGCTTTCAGGATTGGGGCCAAGTTTTATAGTGAATTTTAATGTTGGCTTATAGATTTGATATCTGTCATTTACATACTTTTATGCATAAAGACAGACAAATATTTTAACAACTTATGAAAGCAAAAAAATGCTTATTTCTAGGTGTAATTACTCTACTATGAAATCAAATCAATATCAAAATTTCCTACCAAATAAAAAACCATCATCTATTCATTCTTTATTAAATACTGCCCACTACCTACACAGAATTATAGGGATACTTCAAATTTTAAAATCATCCAGTTTAATAGGAGTTCCCATCATGGTGCGGCGGAAAGGAATCCTACTGGGAACCATGAGGATTTGATCCCTGGTCTCAATCAGTGGGTTAAGGATCTGGCGTTGCCATGAGCTCTGGTGTAGATCACAGACATGGCTCGGATCCGGCACCGCTGTGGCTCCAATTTGACCCCTGGCCTGAGAACCTCCATATGTCAGGGGTATGGCCCCAAAAAGCAAAAAATTCTAGTTTAATGTGATTACTGATAATAAAGCTAATCAGTTAATTTCTAAATCATTGTTTTACTTCACTGAAACTCTTAAGTTTCAAAAAATGAATAGTCTACATACCAGGATTTCATTTCTGGAGATTCTAATAACTAACAATCTTAATGATTAACTTAAAAGTTTACAGCCCCAGAATAAATCTCTCAAGTCATTTTTCAAACTAGTGAGCTACATTTCAGAAAATCCTGCCATCTTTAAGACTCATGTTCACAGATGATTAGATAATAATCCAAATTTTACAAATTTTATTAAATTGAGAAAGTTAGTACTTTACTGAGAACCATGTGATAGCTCACCTCTATTGCTGAACTTAAGGTTTAAGTTCAGAGTCCACCTGGCGCAAAATCGTCCAGGAGGCCCCCCGTGGATATTTGTCTTTGTCACCATAGCCCTGTTTGGAAAGCATGTCAACTGACTAGGCAAACTTGGAAAGAGTGAGAACAAAGAATTCATAGAAAGGATGCCCAAACCTAAATTCTTTGTAGGACACTCAAGTTTAAATGAAAGCAATTGCGGTAATATAAAGAAAAAGTTTAGTAAATCAATTAAGACGTGTTAGATTCTCTGGATGCAAAATTTTAAAGAATAATTTAAAATACAATAATATTCTGAAAAGGTTCTAGATCAGAAGTCAAAAGAATGTTACATTTCTCTCCTTCATAATTCCAGAATTTACACATTATCTTTAAGTTTTAAAATTAGATTCCCTTTCAGTTTACTTCATTTCAGACACAAATATCACTTTTGCTTTATTATTGGAAGACTGAGAAGAGCCCAGCCTTTGCATGTGTATTTTTCATCTCATCAACCTAATCAGCAGAATATTAAGACTAGGAGAAGTAAACTTCACCACGCTCCCGTGGCTGGCTCGGCAGCCCAACAGCAGTATTTTCAATCTGGTTATTTCACTGTGCTCATTTCTGAATGATCTTCAGAAAAGGAGATTTATATACTGGATTATAATCATAAAAATTTTGGTAAAAATCCAACTTTTAAAAAATGAAAACGAACTACTTTGCTGTCTCTACTTGCAAAATTCTTAACTCAAAATTTCCTCTACTAAGGTGTTAAGACACTATTTTAATAACAATGGTTCATTCCTTTTTTAATCTGTTGTCATAATCAAGCAGTATTCAGAAAGCCTAGAGAGAAGGAAATCAGTCTAAATAGTGAATCCTTATGCAAGAAAAATACAGTAAGGCTCACACATTAAAAATATGAACCTATGTGTGCTCTATATCAAAAGAAACAAACCACATAACATGGGGGGGGTCTTCATTCAAGTAAATAATGTGTACTGAGAGTATACGCCCCCAAACCCTGGGTTGTTCCATCATATAATACACATGTACTCTGAGGGGGGAAACGGTTGTATATTTAAGAAGATCTTTTACCACATTTATGTCAGTTTAAAATACAGTAACGAGTTCATGCTAATATTTTAAATTAAAAAAAAATCACTAAATCCTGAGTACTGACCTCTAGAAAGCAAAATTAGTTTAAAAATACACAGTAACAAAGAATGATAAAAGAAAAACACGAAAAAAAGGTCTATATTTAACTGGCTGCTCAGATATTAGAAAGGTGCCCATAACTACCATATGTTACTCAAATATGTTATCACACCTACAATTTCATCATATGTCTCCCAAGAAATTAATTAGCTCTACTAACTTTTTCAACTTTGACAAAAATGTCTGCATCAGTCAGATTACTAGCTGTTGCAAACATTTCAAAATTCAAAGCTTTCTTCAGCTTATATTTAACCTTTTAATTACTATTAATCATTCAGCAACACGTAGAACACTCATTTGACAGATGTCTAATGTTAGCATTTTGAATAATGTAAAGTCATTTACACACATATTTACTTTTGGTGCACATTTTCTTAGTAATTTCAAAAAATAAAATTAAGATCTAACACTACTTATTGATATATCATTTCACAGCTGTGTTTAGGATAAAGAAAATATCCAAAATTTTCATTCTCTAAAAATTTTAAATATCATTAAGTTGAGATCATGACTTATGGCAATAAATTTAATGATTATAAAACTTTTATAAATTTGAAAAAGAAACCGAATATGGTATGTTAATTTTCAAAAGATTTTACATGGAGTTCCCGTTGTGGCCCAACAGGTTAAAGACACAAAACTGTCTCCATGAGGACGTGGGTTCGATCTCTGGCCTCATTCAGAGGGTTAAGGATCTGGCCTTGTGCGGCAAACTACAGTATAGGCTGCAGATGCGGCTCAGATCCAGGGTTGCTGTGGCTGCAGCTTCAATTCAACCCCTAGTCTGGAAACTTCCATATGCCGCAGGTACAGCTGTAGAAAGAAGAAAAAGATTTTATAAGCCATCAGCAGTAAAAAGAAACAAAAGTGACTAAGAAGAGAACTTTCATAAATGTTTCTTTAGCAAACTTTTTAAAAGGAGGGAAACAGATCTATTCCTGTTTCATCTTAAGTCACTATCAACTCAGGCTCTCCTCGACCATGTAAGCCAGCTTCCATCCCCACTATTTTACTCAAACCACTCTGCTCAAGTGACCAATGATGTTGTAAGCATTCAACAAATACGTACTGAGCAATGAAGAAAACAGACAAGACTTCTCCTCTCGTAGAGCTGACCTACTAATGGGAATGAAGGAGAAAATAAACATAAGTAAATTAGCAGTATAAGTAAAAAAAAAAAAAAAAAAGGAAATAGCGCATCAGTAGTGCACAGGGAAACTTCTGATTTCCTTAACCAAACATGAATCAAACCACAGACAAGGAACGCCTGCACTCGCTTCAGGAAAGCCATACAAAGCACTGCGCAATTCTCCTTTGAGTTGTTTCAGCTAACACAACAATGGATAATCTAAAAACAATTTCTATCTAGTAAGGAATTAAATTTAAATTCCAAAGTTACTACTTGGATTGAAGTAAATATTCAAGTTAATCAGAATGCGGGCAGCCACAGGAACAGCCAGAAACACCTTGCCAGCAGGTACCAGTCTTTTCTCTGCCACTACTGAGGACTTTGCGGCTGCTAAGGAAATGACACCTTGAACTGACCTCTCAGAGACGTCCTCTCCGAAGCTTTCCTTGACCCCCTCAAAGAGATTTAAGTATTTCTTATTCTAAAATTCCGTAGGGGAGTTCCCGTCGTGGT
>PVHT020000118.1:1104805-1119217 GCA_004024745.2 Catagonus wagneri
TGCTCAGTGGGTTAAGGATCCGGCGTTGCCGTGAGCTGTGGTGTAGGTTGCAGACGCGGCTCGGATCCTGCGTTGCTGTGGCTGTGGCGCAGGCCAGTGGCCACAGCTCCGATTAGACCCCTAGCCTGGGAACCTCCACATGCCGCGGGTGCGGCCATAAACCCGCGGCCATAAAATGACAAAAGCCAAAAAAAAAAAATAAAATTCCGTAAAAATCAGGAACGACGCTGCTCTTTGTATTCCCAGAACCTATCTTAGGGCTGGCAGAGGAGTGGGACCGTTTAGAAAGATCAGTCTGATAATGATAAAACAAAGATTCAAAATCTAAGGGTTATTAACGGTGTCAAGTCATTCGTAATGTGTAAGTACACTGCACTCAATACCCATTCATATTAAGTATTAATTAAGGCCCTACCGTGTGCGAGGTTTATTAACACAAAAATGTGTGAGACTGACATGGCCCCTACCATCAGGGAAAACCCATCCCCGGGGGAAGATGATATAAAAAAAAATAAATAATATTTTTAGACTGCAGTAAGTTCTGTAATAGAAATTTACAGGGCACACTGTTACACACTCTACTGCTTTCATTGCATTCTCAAAGAATAACAGGATGCACTGCAGGGGAAAGACAAAACCTTAGGTGGATGTTGGAGGAATATAGTAGGTAAAGAGATTAGAAGTCCAATTCAATCAACAACGTTAATGACTATTACGATGTCTCATTTACTATGGTCCCAGTTCAAATAAAATCCAATTTTAGACTTTGAAGAGCTTGAATTCTAGTCAGGGAGAGAGATGTATACACATCAGCTTGACTGGAGAACACAAAGTTCAAGGAATCAGAGAGAACAGCACTTAGCTGACTTAAAAGTAGGTAGGAAGTTTCCCAAAGAAAATGCCTAGAATAAGTAATGATAATGAGAATGCCAGTATGCATTTTGAAGGAAGAATCAACAGGACAAGATAATAGTTATGTGCACAGGAGACTGAAAGAGGAGGAGGAAGACGAGTATTTCTAGCCCAGTGATCTGAAGAAATCTAGTAATTTGTCAGGAGAGGAAAGGTGAAGTGGGCTCAATATCAATGAAAAAAAAGATGAACTCGATTTTGAAAATGTGACTTTATGACAACGGTCTATCAACGGGAACGTTTTAAACACGCAACTGGAGAAAGAAGGAAGAGGTTCTTTCATGAACTAGTAACAAACCTTCTGGATTCATTAATATAGACGTGATGTCTGTCATAACGTCATGTAGCCATGACAGCAGAAGTAAAAGCAGCAGCTCGAGAATCAAAGGAAGGATGAGATATAGCCACAGGCTGTGGGTATCAGAATACAATGTGTCAGGAGAAGAGTGCCCCAGTACAGGGGTGAGCCAAGAATGTCAAATGTTAGGAAAGCCGAGAGAGAGGTCTCTGTTCAACAAGCAGTGGCAGCCAATATGCTAAGTGGTACAGGTTATTCCTTCAAGACAAAGCAGCAAAGCCTGAATGTGGTAAAAGGAGATAATTCCTAACCGTAGATAAAAGTTTCATCATGCCCAAGTCCGAGTTAATCATAATTCATCATAACGACGAACCTAAAGACTATGAACCACATTCTCATAACATAAATATTATAAGCATACCTAACATTTAATAGAGGGAATAAACATTAGATTAAAAACTGTATAAAATTAACAAGTACTCGTTCCACCAATATTTTTAAATTAATTTTTTTAAATAAAAAATTTCCAAGTTAGGGAGTTCCTACTGTGGCGCAGCGCAAACAAATCCGACTAGTATCCATGAGGTTGCAGGTTCAATCCCTGGCCTTGCTCAGTGGGTTAAGGATCCGGCGTTGCCATGAGCTGTGGTGTAGGTCGCAGATGCAGCTCTGATCTGGTGTGGCTGTGGCATAGGCCGGCAGCAGTAGCTCAATTTGATCCCTAGCCTGGGAACCTCCATGTGCTGGAAGTGCGGCCTTAAAAAATAAAAATAAAAAGATCAAGTTAAAAAATACTCCATAATAGATGCTAAGACAAAAAAAATTAATTGAGCTAGATGAACGTGAATATAAAATGATTCAACTTCTAAGATTTGCTTCCAAATAATTCAGCAAGTAAAGGAACAGGTGGATATACAATAAATTAAGATTGGCGACGAGTAGGAAGTTTTTGAAGCTGGTGTTGATTACCTCAGTGCCAACTATAGTACACTCTTCTTTCGTACATGTTTGAAATTTCTTAACAGAATATTTTATTACCTAAAAGCCATCAGAAATAAACATCTGTATTTATCCCAACTCTACAAGGATCTGAGATTAACCTCAAATTGTCAAAAGAAATAATAACAGGAGTTCCTGTCATGGCGCAACAGAAATGAATCCGACTAGTAACCATGAAGTGGAGGGTTTGATCCCTGGCCTTGCTCAGTGGGTTGAGGATCTGGCGTTGCCGTGAGTTGTGGTGTACGTTGCAGACGCGGCTCGGATCTGGCGTGGCTGTGGCTGTGGTGTGGGCCAGCAGCTGTAGCTCCAATTCAACCCCTAGCCTGGGAACTTCCATATGCTGCGGGTGCAGTCCTAAAAAAAGACGAAAAAATGAAAACAATAGAATTTCTATATGAAGGATGGTTAGAAGGATGGCTTATAAAATATATACATAGATGAAGGGAAAAAAAAACCCGAAGTCTGACTCCCAGCTCCACACAGTAGGTAGGACAGAATATTCTAGGGCATCTTCCCACTGAGCCCTTGATTATCCCCATCAAATAAACAGTTCATTTCGGCATGCAGGAAGAAACCGTCTTTAAAAAAGAATTTTATTGATATAATTTATATTACCATCTTAAACTGTACAGTTAGCGTTATCAGTATATCCACAAAGTAGTATAACCATCACTAATAATTTTCAGAACTTTTTATCACCTGAAACGGAAACCCATTTGCAACCCTCAGCAGTAACTCTCCAGTCCCCCCTCCTCCCAGCCCTGACAACCACTCACCTGCTTTCTTTCTCTCTGGACCTGCCTATTCTGGACATTTTATACAAATGGAATCATACACTATGTGGCCTCGTGTGTCCGTTTTCACTTAGCCTAGGGTTTCCAAGGTACATTCATGTTATAGCAGGTATATTACGTTCCTTTTCTGGCTGAACGGTAGTCCATTTTATGGACTGTTCCCTGTTTTGCTTACCCATGCAACAGTTAATAGACATCTGCATTATTTTCACTTTGAGGCTATTACGAATAATGCTATTAAGATTCATATACAGGTTTTGTATAAACATATGATTTCAATTCTGAGTTTATACCTATGTAGAAAACTTCTGGGTCACATCGTTAAGGTTCAAGGAACTGCTGAACTGTTTTCCAAAGCAACTGCACCGTTTACAATCCCACGTGTACAGGGCTCCAATGCCTTCATGTCCTCACCAACACATTTTATTGTCTGCCTTTTTGATTACTTAGACCCATTAGGGTGGCTGTAAAGTCTCAATGATTTTTTTTTTTTTTTTTTTGGCTGTGCTCATGGCATGGGCCATGAGCCCATGAGTTCCATTTCCTGGGCCGGGGATGGAGCCCACGCCATAACAGTCACCAGAGCCACGGCAGTGACAACGCTGGATCCTTATTCTGCTGAGCCACATGGGAACTCACCTGATTTTGATTGGCGTTTTTCTGGTTAATGATGCTGAACATCTTTCCACGTATTACCGGTCATTTGTGTATCTTTGGAAAAAAATACCCAATCCAGATCCTTTGCCCATTTTTAAATCAGGTTGTCTTTATATTGCAGAGTTACAAAAATTGATATATTCTAGATATTAGACCTTTATTAGCTATATACGCTTTGCAAATATTATCTGCCATTCTACGGGTTGTCTTTTCTTAAAGAGTGTCACTTGACACCTAAGTTTTTAATTTTGAGGAGGTCCAATTTACCAATTTTTCACTAGTTGCTCATGCCTTTGATAATAAACCTAAATGGGCAATAAACCACTGCCAGTCCAAGGTCACAAAAATTTCGCCATTTTCTTCTAGGAAACATACGGTTTCAGATCTTATGTTTAGATCTTTAATCCATTTTGAGTTATCTTTTGTATACAATGGGAGGTAGGAATACAAATTATAATTCCTCTGTATGCAAAAATCCAGCTGTCCCAGTTCCATCTGTTGAAGACTATTCTTTCCTACTGAATGGTCTTGCTACCTTGTCACAATTTTACCAGAGCTGTGTAAGTTTATTTTTGGACTTTCAATTCTCTTCCATTGATCTCTAGGTCTTCCTCCACGTCTCTTTCTGACTGCACCTATCTAGCACAGAACTTAAAGTATGGGAGCACTCAATGAAGGTTCAATAGTTGAATGAATAATCACTCATCAGTGATAAAATGATTAAGCTGTGAGCTGGGCAATACCTTAGACAGCATTAGCCTATCCTAGCATTTAAAAAAGCAAGAAACTAAGACCCAAGAGAGATTAACTGACTAACTGAAAGACAGAGAATAAACTACCTAAGAGGAAGGACCAGAATTCAGCTTTCCTAGTTCCTGGTGGCAAGACTCTTTCCATAGTATCTTGTGGATTCTCAACTAAACTGAATTGCTGTAACATCTGCCAATATGCCTGCCTGTGAGAATCAGCATGCACGTCATAGAGATAAGCATGTATCTTAATACTTAAACCATAGAGGAACTCCTAACTCACTAAAAACCCTTAAAATCAAAATGGACCAGAAAATACTATACCACTGAACACAACGTCTCCCTCCAGATGACTGTCTTCTGACTTCGTTTTCGGCTCAAGAACATAGCTAGTCACACTTTCAGTTCTTACATTATTCCAAATAGAAGAAAATTTGTGTGACAATTAAAATGATAAATCGGGTGCCTCATTCCATTACTCTGCTCTCTTCACCATTTCCCATCACCATTGTGATGCTTCACTCACTACTAAGTATTGTAAAGAAAGAAAGAAAAGAAAGTCAAGTTTATGATGACTTTTTTTTTTTAACCAGCCAAAAACGAATCTGCCTCTTTCCAAAATTCAGGGAAATTAAAGAGCCGTAGAACAGAAAAACAAAGGGAAAGAAATGAGCAACTGTAAGAGAAGGCTTCTAAAAGAGACATGGGGGGATAGAATAATGGATTATTTAGAGATAAAGGGAAGACACTAAAGTTCAGACCACACTTACGTGGACAAGTAAAGGAAATGGTGTCTCTGCGGTACGGGTAAGCAGACCATGAGTTTTCTTGCAGTCGAGAATATATTCAGCCTTCAGTTTCAACTACAACCTCTTCGAATCATTCACCGAGTAACCCGAGCTGTTACCTCTTCCTTTCACAGCTCGCCCACTCCTCCTCGACATGCCTCCATCACTCTCATGATTAGAGGATATATTCATGGTTACCTCACAGACCTGACTCCCTTTTAAACGAGCCTCCCCTGAGGGCAGATACCGGGTATTTTCAGTGTCGTCTGTGTTCAGTGCAGAATCTAGCACAGCCCTGGCGCATAATAAGCACTTTAAAATCCTTTGCTGAATGAACACTTTCAAACATGTTGAATGTTTTGTAATACTGAATACATCCGTTCCAAAGTGTCAATAATAAGACATTTATTCTTTCTGTAATAACTCCCAAACATTACAGTTCACATATATATTTCCTGACTCTTAAAAAACCTCAGAGTTGGCCAATCTGCTAACAAACAAAACAAATCTAACTCAATATGTTGAGAGCTCAGTGTTGCAGTTGTCAACATCTCTGCTAATAAGGCAATTCTCTACACCTAGCCAAAAACACAGTAAAAAGTTCCACACTAGGCACCCACCAGCAGCATGAGCTGGTGTGGTGACTTCAAAGTCGTCCTGGAAACACCTCTATCAGAAGCATGTCAAGGAATTCTTGATGGCAAGTTATTTGACGTCCACCAAAAAAAATTAAAGATTAAACAACAGAATATATGACTGTAAGATACTGGCATGGAGGTAAACAAAAACGTTTAGAGTCTGACGGCCCCGATTTTAAGATGTGCCTCCACTGTGACCTCACAAGGAAGGTCACTCAGCTCTCTGTGCCTCTTTCAGTTCCTCTTTTGGTGAACTGCGAGTAAGAATACCTACCTCACAGGCTCCCTCTGAGGCTCAAATGATGCTGTAGAGATGAAGGGGCTGGCACAGGTCCTCAGACACTAGCGTGTACCAGGCCTGTGACACTGTTCGTTCCCCTACCTGGCACAGGTTGTGATTCAAGGAGCAGAGTCAACAAACTCTCTTCGCTACAAATCTTTCTCCCAACAGATGTCAATGTTTCAAGTTTCACCGTAAGGAAATTGTTTGGATTTTCAAAAGCCCCAATGAAATGTAAAATTAGTCTGCCATTTAACCTGTATTGGGCATCTCTCTGGATAGTGATAAAACAGGGAAAGGCCTACAGAGGCTAACTACTAACATGGAGATCGAAGGAAAAGGAAAAAAGCCGTGAAAGAATCCTAGAGACAAACTTTTTCTACTTTATATTACTTACAATCAGTTTCATCTAACTACACACTGCTAGCTACACTCATAGAAAATGCATCAATTTATCAGTAAACCAGGATGCCAACAGAAGGTTATTTTTATACTGAGAAATATAAACATCTGCCATGGATAAAGACCCAGAGGTTTTTCTTTTTTCTATGGTTCTACTTTAACAGTCTCCACTGCTTTCATGACTTCAACTAACTGCTTTTCCATTGTTTGTATAGTTATAATACTGATTTTACTGTATAAAAATCACAGTTTTTATACCATATATACCGTAATACTGTTAACCTTGGGCACAATGACAGATCATTTTTCATTTGAATTAATATGTTTGTCACCTGTCGATTATTTTATGCTAATATTAACCAGAGACCATTTCCCGGTAAGTTTCCTCACTTTCTTTCTCTCAAGTTTGATTTCTGTGGGTCCAGAAGCCTATTTGTCCTATCAAAATCTCAAAATATTATTTAGAGGTGAAATTTCTGTTATTAAAACAAGAAAGAAAAGCCCCAAACTGCGAGTGACACACTACTGCCAAAGAAAAGATGTACTCTGGGATAAACTATTTGCCCTTTGTTTCCTCATATTGCAAGTATGTGTCAAGTCACCATGTGAATTTTTTCTCTTTACAGCTGTATCTACCGCATGTGGAGGTTCCCAGGCTAGGGGTCCAATGGGAGCTGCAGCTGCTGGCCTACACCACAGCCACAGCAATGCAGGATCCGAGCTGTGTCTGTGATCTACACCACAGCTCACAGCAACACCGGATCCTTAACCCACTGAGCGAGGCCAGGGATCGAATCCACATCCTCATGGACACTATGCTGGGTTCTTAACCCACTGAGCCACAACAGGTATTCTCATAATGTGAATTTGTTAAAATCATAGCACAGATGGCATGACAGATATGCTATATAAATTGTTAATAAAATTATATAAAGAAAAACTCTTAAGCTACTATATTATCTTTACAGGCCTCACCAAGGCAATGTAATGTCCAAACTCACACTTCAAGTTTATTCCTATTAAAAGGAGCAACCACTCTCACTTTTTTCCAATTCCGGCCCAAAAACTTCTCAGTCACTCACCCGCCCGCCATCTTATGAATCCTGTGCTTCCTCTCCGCCTGTGGGTGCCACCAAAGGGGCCTCTATAAAGTAAAGGTGGAGACAATTACTGCCAAAGTGCAAGAATTACAGGTTCCCAATAGTTCTAGAAAGGGCTAATAAAGTAAGGCCTTGATTCACTGACGCAGAGAGGAAAAAGCAAATCCACAAGCTAGAGGATTGGAACAGAGTATACTCTTAATTTTAAGACGTCAAAATATGTCTAAAATTTAAAATGTCTGAAATAGAATTTTTTAAAACCCAGAAGAACACATTTATTTGTGGATAAAGATCTAAGTGATACTTCCGCTTTCCTGGGCTCACAGAAAAATGCATCCTTATCAATTAAGTCAGAGAAAATAAAGATTTGAATAAAAACACAAGGCTGTATTTTAAAGGTTGTATTTTTAAAGGTGATATACAAATAAAGAATATTAACGGTTCTTGTTTCTTCTACTCTTTATGCTACATCTATAAATCTGACATTTGTATCCATCTTCTGCTTCGGTCTTGACGGAGTGAAGAAAGCATCTTTTATCAGCGTGTCTGCAATCCTGCTCTTCTTCCTACATCCCTTAGTTATCACAGATTTACCATCAACTGAAGAGCAAAAACCACCAATTCGTTTGTAATTTTCCCTCTACTACCCCATACGCAAAATGTATGCCAAGTCACAATCATGTTAATGGTAACAGGGTTAATTAAACAAACACATCAGTTTTTATGTTACTGGCACAGTGCTAAATGCTTTCCATAAATTATTTCTCAAAACCACTGTATAAGAGAGAGCTATGGACTGAATGTTTGTTCCCCCCCACCACCACCCCCAACATTCACATGTTGAGACCCTAACTCCCAGTGTGATGGGCCTTATCACACTAAGTTTAGATGCAGTCACAAGGGTGGGGCCCTCATCATGGGATTAGCACCCTTATAAGAAGGGACATCAGAGGGCTTGTTCTGTCTCTTTCCACCATGTGGGAACACAATGAGAAGGTACTGCCCGCAAACCAGAACTCAAGAATGCTGGTACCACGCTCTCACACTTCTCAACCTCCACAACTGTGAGAAATAACGTTCAATCATTTATGCTGCCCTATGATATTTTGTTATGGTAGCCAAAGTCAAGCAATTCCCATTTCACAAATAAGAAAATTATGGATCCAACAGGCTAAATAACTTCCCTACAAAACAGCCAGGCTACAACGGTAGAGCCAGGATTTAAACAGGCTTTTAACTAATACTGTTCCATTGATCACTCTCCTATATCGAGTTCCTAATGTCTATCACCAACCATGTTAGTCCAGGAGATCAAAATAAAGTTGCCCTTAAAAATTTCATACATCATATATTATAGGCAAACATGCACTTCCAAAGTATGACTCACTCAGGGTTTGGTACCCAAGAAACATTTACTGGAATAAAAAATATCAAAAAATGCAGTGTGTTATATGAGTAGGTCAAATTAAGTAACACATGGGTTTCCAGAAGAAACAATTCCAGGGGTAAGTAAGAAAACTACTATGAGATAGATATAGTATGAAAAAAGTCATATGGCACAACTACATATATCAACTACACTAATAAAAAATTGCTTAAGAGTAAATGTAATTCAGTCAGAAAAGGGTATAATTAAACACATTTGGAGGGAAGTTATCAGGAATTACTAGCAGAAGTTACATATAAACGGTGACTTCAAGATGAACAGAATCATCTTTTGAATAAAAGATGATTCTGGGCTAAATGGACTAAGTGGACAACAACAGATTTTGATATTGTGGCTGGCTGTTCATTTTTTAATCCCATAATTTAACACTGTACTTCACAGTGTAAAGTATCTTAACAAATGCCCCTGTCGCTCATCTCTCCCTTTTTCAAACCACTCTACAGAAAGTATAAGAGTAATCATACTAAAACGCAGATCAGATTGATTCCTTGTTCAAAAACATTCAACAGTCCTACTGTGCCTACAATATACTATTTAAATTCCTCAGACTAAATGCTTAGCCCCTCACAGTCCGTCTGTTTTTCTTTCCTTCCCCATTCACCGTGAGTCATGATTTCTCTACAGAGGCTACACCGCATTACCTGCTGCTCCTGAACAGGCCCTGTTAAACTGTCTCCCATCTTCAAGACCCCTTTAAAAGAACTCCCTTGGGCAGGACAGCCTTTTCTACTGTCTCAGTGATCACCCTCTGTCTTACGTGTTACATCCCACATGCATGACTCCATTCAAGACTACAAGCTATTTGAGAGATGGCCCCTACCCTACAGGCAGAGTTATTAAAAAGAAAAATCAAGGCAAATCTGTGTGTGTTTACGTCCAGGTGCTATACCAGGAGCTCATTACGTGGCAGCGTGATAAGAGCGGCACAGACAAACACCGCGAACACCGCCAGGGCTGTTAGGGCCATCACCCGACGCGGCCTGCAGAGGGGCAGCAGTGCTTCCCAGAGAAGATGGAAAGCCAGTTCTTAAAAGATGAACATGAAGCAGGTAAAACACACACAGGTATGAAACAGGGCCACATTCAAGAAGAAATTCAGTGCTGCCAGAGTGTAAAATATGGAGCCAGAAGTGGCAAAGTATAAAGCTATAGGAGACAACAGGCTTCATACAATGTGTTGACAAACATTTTACGCTGTGGACCAGTAGTTTAGAACTAGCAGAAGCCCTGAACTCATACTGCACCAAAATAAGGGTTAAGTTATACTGGAAGACATTTAAAAACTTGAATTAACCAGGCAGTATGTCAAAAATCGAACAGGTTAAAAGGTACACAGTAAGAGTCTCACCACACCTCTGTCATCTGCCCAATTCATAGCCTGGCTCCTAGGGAAAAGCACTAGTTTTCATTTTTCCTTCTGGAGTTCCTTTATGCCAATAGAGCAAATAAAACTATATAATCTATTGCCTCTCCCTTACACAAAGAGTATTGTATAATATGCCCTGCACCCTTTTTCTCCCTTTAATTGCACTGATTTTTCCATGATTATCCATATCAATACTTTTCTTTCCTATGTCTTTTCAACTGTGTAATATTCCATTGTACATCTGTATCATTTCTTAACTTGTTCACTATTAATGGATATTTGGGTTTTCTCCCCACCTTATTACAATATGTTATATTGGCTGACACATATGAAGAAAATTTCGCCTTATACAGATATAAGCAGAAAAAGAAACGATCAGTAAACTTCTCAGATTTTTGTGGATCACCTCCAAATCTTTTGCTATTACAAACAATAGTCATATGAATAGCCTTGTACATATATTACAGAATATGTAAATGTACCTGAAAGATACATTCCCTGAAACTGTAATATACATTTATAATTTATATATATATATATATATATGAAATCAAATTGTCCCCAGAAGGACGGAATTAGTGTAAATTTCCAAACAGTAATGACTGAGCAGTGACACTGACTGGTTCCCTTGAGGAAAGGAAGAATCCTAAGGAACCCTTTAAAATCCTAATCAAGGAAGAAGAATCGAGAAGAAGCATGAGATAAACAATCAAAGAATCAAGAAAAAAAAAAAAAAAACATGAGTTATGAGGTTCTGAAGGAAAAACATGATGAGATAATTGCTCTCTAGTGGCAAATATATATACCAGAAATCTAATATAATGAACTACACTATAAAACTTAAACAATTAAAGCAGTATGGTAAGTCATGTGAAAGTAGATCAAGAGAGCATAAAAAATACAGTAATGACGAATAAAGATGATTAACAATAAAAGAAAGATAATACTATTCCCCATGAAAAGGAACCAGAGCTCCCCGGAGAAACGGTTGCTTCTACAGCTGAGAAACTATATGATGGGCCTAGGATATCTGACTATGTCACAATGTCAGAAAGCCTTCACAATTGATGGGAACATGTCAAAAGAATAGAGCTAGCCTGTTAGGGCTTCCATGGGCCAAATCTAGGATAATTTAAGCATTTCAGAATTAACAATGATAGTAAAAGATTGCAATCCATTGACTAAACCAAAGGAAAAAAATTTCTTCTTTATAGTAAAAAGTCAATGAAAATGAAAAAGGAACAACTAAATTAGAAAATCACCATGAATCATAAATAGCTGATTCAAACAAGAACTATAATCGGATGCTGAAGTTGGCAGGCCAAAGTTTGAGGCGTAACCAGATATTTACATAGTCAAAGTATCATATCATGCAATCTTAATACAAAAGTAAAATAACTTTTCAATAGAAACTTGGTAGACACCATTGTAACCAGTGGTCAAAGTTAACAGCAGCAGGATTGGGACAAGTCAACATCATGTGCTTCCTGATTAAAGTAGACTAAAGAGGAGTTTCAGGGGTGGCTCAGCGGTAACAAACCTGACTAGTATCCACCAGTATGTGGTCCCTGCATACACTGGTGTAGGTTGCAAACGAGGTTTGGATCCTGCACTGCTGGGGCATAACCTGGCAGCTTCTGCTCCAATTCAACCCCTAGCCGGGGAACTTCCATATGCCTCAGGTGTGGTCCTAAAAAGACCAAAAAAAAAAAAGGGACTGAAGAGGCATGAAAACTGATACATTAGCTGCATGACTAGACATCAGGAAGCACATAATAACTCATACAGGATGACCCCAGATTCTTTCAGAGAGGGAGAGCTATAAAGGTAACTTATCTGGGTAGTATCATTGTGTTAGTTGGAATTTCTTGATTTTACTACCTATACTTTAATTCTAAAGTGACATAGTTTTTAGGAGTCACAAACTTAAACACATAAAGGTAAAGGGGTCATCAAGTCTCAAATTTACTCTCAAATGGCTCAGAAAATAAATCTGTGTATTTGGGCATAAGATATATTTATATAGGAATATTTAAAATAAGTTACTTAAGTACCATATATCGAGGGGGGGAGGAGGAACAAAGCACTGAGAGAGGCAGTGAAGGGGAATGAAAAAGAGTGAAACAATGCATAGGCAGAAAATGGTAATATTTCAAGAGTGAGCATATGGACATGTCTACACGTGCTTCTCTGACAAATGACTGCCGACTGATAGGAGTAGGATCCCACTAAACCACAGGAGGCGGAAAGGTATTTGTCCAGTCAGTCCATACTTCTTTGAGCAAGTTCTTGCCATAATAGCAGGAAATCTTTGAGACACTGTCTGCCTGTCCGCTTCAGTTTGTTGGGGGGCGGGGATGTGCTCCTGGGAGCTAGCTGCCCAATCCTCATTTCTGAGATAACTCTTTCCTGCTTTCTATCTGGCCTGAGGAAACACAGGAACCCCAGATCCAGACTTTAGCTCCCTTAACTCTATCTCCCCCTCCCAAACTAGCACTGCCCTCCCACGTCCCTCATCATTTTCTTAATTTCTCTTCAAGCTACAGGGGCTAGTGGGCAAGTGGGAGGTCAGTGGGCAAAGTGGGAATATTCTTTGCCTATTTTTATATTTATCCTTTTCTTAATGATTTATGGAAACACACCATAACAAAAAATGTTAATCCTTGTTTTATTCCCAATATGTGATGCCTTTTATCATAAAGATTTAATTTTTACAAGGATGGGGTTATGGATGCTTTTTTTAAAAAAAAAATTTTCACATCCATATTTAAGTCATTAATGAGCACCCATTACTTTTTAACTGAAAAAAATTTTTAGATTCTTTAAAATAAGCAAAATATCAACACGTTTCAAAAGAACCTAGAAAACTGATTTTAAAAGTCAAATGGATTTATTTAATAATTTTTCTTAAAGGCCCTTTGGAAATAGGAAATGGTGAAGAATAAAAAGAGTTTTGAGGCAAGTCTTAGATCAGTATCTGTTGTAAAGTGGGAATGGCAGAGAAATTAAAAAAAAAAAAAAAAAAAACAGGTTAAAAGAGAATACAGAGAGCCCAGAAACAAATATACATCTAAAAAGAATATGGAGTTCCCCTCATGGCACAGCGGAAACGAATCAGACTAGGAACCATGAGGTTGAGGATTCAATCCCTGGCCTCGCTCAGTGGGTTAAGGATCTTGCATTGCCATGACCTGCAGTGTAGGTCGCAGAGGCAGCTCGGATCCGGCATTGCTGTGGCTGTGGCGTAGGCTGGTAGTTGTAGCTCCAACTCGACCCCTAACCTGGGAACCTCCATATGCCACGAGTATGGCCGTAAAAGCAAAAAATAAAAATAAGAACAATATGATGGATTATTCAACAAGTGTGATAGAGACAATTTTGGAAAAATAGTAAGATTAGATCCCCTTCCTAACAACCCCCCCACACACACACACACACACAACGTAACATACTCAAGATGGATTAAAGAATACCTAAATGTGAACGAACTTTTTAAGTATTTTATTAAAAAAAGGTAAGGCGCTCTAGCAGCCAGCTCCCCAGAAAGCCTTCGTCATCCTCATGCCCCGGTGCTCCAGCCCCAGCAGAGTCCCTCTCACACTGAACAGGCTGAACGACAGCCTATGACTTCAAAGCCGAGATGATGAGACATGAACTTCCACAGCCATCTCCTGGCTCCCTCATACAGGCGAAGCTGGGGGAAGACAGTCTACAAACTCTGTTGACATTCCAGTCACCCCAGCGAAGGACTCCATGAAGAGGAACCGAGGCCTCCTGCCGACAGCCTGCACCAACTCAGCCATGTGAGTAGACTCTCCTTAAATGCAAGTCTTCTTTCTAGCCCTAAGTAAACCTTCAGATGACTGCAGCCCTGAATGACATCTTGACTACAACCTCCGAAGAAACCAAGATCAGAAGGACCCAGCCACACTGCTCCCAGAAATGAGAGAAATAATATTTATTCTTTTCAGGAAATACA
>PVHT020000118.1:1120217-1228493 GCA_004024745.2 Catagonus wagneri
GGGCTAGGGGTCTAATCAGAGCTACAGCTGCCAGCCCACACCACAGCCACAGCAACGTGGGATCCGAGCTGCATCTGCAACCTACACCACAGCTCACAGCAACGCTGGCTCCTTAACCCACTGAGCAAGGCCAGGGATCAAACCCTCAACCTCTTGGTTCCTAGTCGGATTCGTTTCCATTGAGCCATGACAGGAACTGGAGGTATTTTTTTAAGCAACAATAAATAATTTAATGGAGATTACTGTTACAACCTCAATGTAGGGAAGGGAGTTAAATATGGTATTAGGACCTAAATTATAAAAGACCGAAAAATGTATCTATGCTGAAAATAAAATTGGGGTGCAATAAAATTAGTACACATGCAACTGGAAGAACAAGCCACAAACTGAAATTATTTGTAATTCAAATAAATATTAATACCTGAAGAATTTGTGCAAAACAAGAAGGACATTTAATATCAAAAGAGTGGTGCAGCAAAGAGCAGAAAATACAATTTACAAAAGAAATTAAGTATAAATAAACAAAAAACTATAAAGCCACTAATCAAAGAAATGAAAGCTGAAAACACCAAATACCATTTCTCACACATTAGAAAGACAAAAAATTGTATCTGACAAGTCTCACAAACTGCTGGTGGAAGTAAACTAGTAATAACCACTTTAGAAAACAATATACAAAACACAGTGACAGTGAAGGCTAACCATACTCTTATGTCCCAGCAATTTTCTATTTGCAATAAAAATGTACACAGACACAGTTATGTACAAAAACATGTAGTATCTTTGTAAAGGGAAAAGACGTCATCACTTAAAGCACTTCAACAGACTAGTTTAAAAACTATAGTAGCTTATGCATGTAACCTCACACAGCAATGAATATGAAGAAATCATTACTCCACGTATGAATACAAATATACCTTAAAAACATAATGCTTAAAAAAAGAAAAGGCTGCAAAGGTTATCCGATTTTTCAGCAGAAACTTGAAAGTGTTAAAAGAGAAAAACCTACCACAAAGAATACTCTTTCCAGTAAGGCTCTCGTTCGGATTGGTGGAGAAAGCAAGTTTTATAGATAAGCAAGTGCTAAAAGAATTCAGGACCAGCTTTACAAAAAATGTGAAAGGAACTTCTCTAGGCAGAAAAGAAAAGACCACAACTAGAAACAAAATCATGAAATTAGGAGTTCCCATCGTGTCGCAGCGGAAATGAATCCAACGTAGGAACCATGAGGTTGTGGGTTCAATCCCTGGCCTCGTTCAGTGGGCTAAGGATCCAGTGTGGCTGTGAGCTGCGTAGGTGGCAGACGTGGCTCGGATCCCAAGTTGCTGTGGCATGAAGGCCAGTGGCTACAGCTCAGATTAGACCACTAGCCTGGAACCTCCATATGCCGTGGGAGTGGCCGAAAAAGCAGAAAAAGAAAAACTACGCAATGGAAGTGGTCACTGGTAAAGGTAGTATAGGGAGGAAATAATTCACACACAAAGCTAGAAAGAAAATTAAAAGATAGAAGCAAAAAATCGTATTTACCAACAAGAGATACACAAAAAAATCTTATGTAAAATATGAGATCAAACAAAAAAATTATGTAAAATACGAGATCAAAAACAGTAACCATGAGGGGAGCAGAGCACAAATGTAAGGCTGTTAAAAGGCAGTTGCAAGAGATCCGTAACTTAACCATACAGAAGACCGCTCCATAAAATCTCACGGTAAACGGAAACCAGAGTCTGTAACAGATACACACACACAAAAGAAAAAGAAATCCAGACACAATACTACAGATAGCCATCAAATCACACCAGAAAACAAGAGAAAAACAAAACAAAGCCTACATAAACAACTAACAAAACAGCAATTAGAACATATATATACCATACAAATGTTCAAATATATTACATATCACATAACTACCTAAAATGTATATGGACTAAATGATCTAGGCAAAGGACAGACTGGTTGCAAGGACACAAAAACAAGACCCATATAGATGCTGCTTACAAGAGGCTCACTTCACATCTAGAGACACGTACCGACTAAAAGAGATACTGAAAGGTATTCCACATCAATGGAAATCACAGGAAAGCCAGAGTACCAATATATGTCAGACCCAACAGACCTCATAAAAATACAGCCAGTTATAAGAGACGAAGAAGAACAATCCTTAATGATCAAGGGATAAAGCCAAAGAGAAGATATAACAATTATAAATATATACGTACCCAACATAGGAGCACCACAATATATAAGGCAAATATTAACAGACACAAAAAAGGAGAAGTTGAGAGTAACACAGTAGGGGACTTTAACACCCCACTTACATCAATGGACAGATCATCCAGACAGAAAATCATTAAGGAAACACAGGCTTTAAATAAGACATTAGAACAAATGGACCTAATTGATATTTATAGAATATTCCGTCCAAAAGCAGCAGATACACATTCTTTTCAAGTACACAGAGAACATTCTCTAAGATAAATCTCATGCCAGATCACAAAACAAGCCTCAGTAAATTTAAAAAAACTGAAATCATATCAAGCATCTTTCCCAATCACAAAGCTATGAGACTAGAAATCAACTATATGGGAAAAAAAAAATCTGCAAAATCCAAACATGGAGGCTAAACAATTCCAGTAAACAATCAATGCATCCCTGAAGAAATCAAAAAGAAAATCAAAAAATACCCAAAGACAAAAATAAAACAATTCAAAACCTTCAGAACACAGAAAAAAAAGTTCCCTCTTTACACTGGTTAACAGTATAAACCTTACCTCAAAATCTCAAGCACACAACCTGATCTCACACCTAAAGGGACTAGAAAAACAAAACCAGAAGTCAGTAAAAGGAAAACAATCATAAAGATTAGAGCAGAAATAATGGGTTAGAGGCTTAAAAAAAAATAGTAAATCAATGAAACTAAAAGCCGATTCTCTGAAAAAATAAACAAAACCAATAAACTCAAAGGATCATAAGAGACTACTATGAGTAATTGTATACCAATGAAATGGACAACTTAGAAAAAAATGAATTCTTAGAAACGTACAATCTCCCAAGACTGAAAAAGAAACAGAAAATATGAGCAGACCAATTACTATAATGAAATTAAGCGATTTAAAAACTCCAAAACAAAAATCCAGGACCAGACAGCTTCACAGGTGAATTTTCCAAAACATTTAGAGAAAAATTAACATTCATCCTTCCCTATTTCAAAAAAACTCCAGAGGAAGGAATACTGCCAACATCATTCTGTGAAGCCACAGATACCTACACTAGTCAAAGATACCACAAGGAGTTCCAGCTGTGGCAGTGAGTTAATGATCTGGCTTGTCTCTGTGACGTTGCTGGTTTCATCCCCCAGCATAGTAGGTTAAAGATCCTGCATCGCCGCAGTTGCAGCATAGCTCTCAGATGCCGCTCGTATTATATGCCTGACCTAGGAACTTCTATGTATGTCACAAATGTAGCTGGGGGTGGGGGGGAAGCCTCACAAAAGAATATTATAGGTCAGGATCACTGATGAACATAGAAGCAAAAATCCTCAACAAAATACTAAGCAAATCAAATCCAACAATTCATTAAAAAGGTCATATGCCATGAACAAGTGGGATGCCAGGATTTTTCAGTGACAGCAGATCAATGCGATACATACCACACTAACAAGTTAAATAAAAACCATATGATTATCTCAAGAAAAAACCTGGTAAGTTTCAACGTTCATTTAAGATTAAAAAAAAACTCCCCAGAAAACGGGCACAGATGACATAACAAGGGCCACAGATGACAAATCCACAGCTAACGTCATACTCAGTAATGACAAACTGAAAATTCCTTCTAAGATCAGGAACAAGGCAAGGATGCCACTCACCACCTTCATACAACTGAGTTCTGGAATTCCTAGCCACGGCAATCAGAGCAGAAAAGACAAATAAAAGGAATCCAAATTGGAAAGAAAAAACATAAAACCGTCACAGTTTGCAGAGGACATTATATGCTATACACAGAAAATCCTCAGGACAGCACCAGAAAACTACTAGAGCTAACACTGCTGTATACCTGAAACCAGTAGAACGCTGCAAAACAAGTACACTTCAGTTAAAAAAAAAAAAGTCTGAAGATATGTGCAACTCAGTATCCTTTACACAAAAGTTTGAAAACATATTAGTCCTATTGTCTAAATATGCGTGTATACAAAAGAAAAATTTTTTAAACAAATACATGAGAACGACGAAGAGTGAACTACGTATACCTCTGGATAAGCAGGGCAGAAGGAGAGGGAGTAAGTTGAGGGATGGACGCATAAACTTTACGTGCATCTAATGGTTGATTAATGAGAAGGATATGACACTAAAACATCAAGCTAGAAGATGGCTACGTGCTCATTTTATTATTCTCTATCCTTTTTGTTTGCTTTCATATTCTACAACAAAATGCTTTTAGCCAAAACATAATGGCAGACAACAGACTTAAGCAATATTTGTAGCAAAAAAGTTAAGAGAATTTATACAAGTTGCTAAGACAATCCAGCAATCCATATTCAGTGACTACACAAATGATATGCAAAAAATTAATAAAATAAGAAACTGTAAATACACAGCAAATAAACATACAGCAAAATGTACGAGCTCGAGCTTATTATTAACATCGCGGTCAGGCGTTCCCGTCCTGGCTTAGTTGTAACAAACACGACCAGGATCCATGAGGATGCGGGTTCGATCCCTGGCCTCACTCAGTGAGTTTAAGGATCCTGCGTTGCTGTGGCTGTGGTATAGTCTGGCAGCTATAGTTCCGATTCGACCCCTAGCCTGGGAACCTCCCTATGCCGAGAGTGGGGCCCTAAAAAGCGCCCCCCCCCCAAAAAAAAAACCAAACCCAAACAAAACAAAAAAGCACACTGCAGTCAATAAATACTACTGAGTGCCTAAAGATCCCAGAGCTCACTATTCCGGTCTCTGGGAACACACCCGTGAACAATGTAAATCTCATACATGGAGCTCATACTCCCAAAGGTGGAGGCAGGCAATAAAAACAAACAGAAAGTCTGGTGTTGGTAGGTGTTTTGAAAATAGAACACGAGGATGCAGCAGAGGTAAAGGATGAAGAAACGGACATTCTGAGTGGTCAAGGATTCCAGGAAAAGGAAATAATGGAAAAATCCTTTGCAAAGCTAAGGAAAAGATGGAACAGCCAAGTGCATAAGGCCTGACATGAGAACAAACATAATCCACTTGAGGAACAAAAAGATGAGTATGTCTGGGCTGCAGTGAATGCGGGAGTGAGTATAGCAGATGAAGTTACAGTGGCAGACAAGAGGAAATCCAGGGTAAATCCAGGTTTTAATGGAGCTCGAAGCTTAATACAATTGGGAGAAGAGAATACAAAACCATGAAAACAAAATTAGGTACTAAATTGGGTATTGCTTCAGCATGAGAAAGAAAACTACATCAAATTACAAAAATGTAAAACCTGTCAAGCCCATCTAAAAATCCTAAGCAACAACATAGTATTTTAATAATTAAATCCCTGGCACAGTTTTATAGCTTTTCCTACGTATCCTGGCTGTACTGTACTTGACTGTCTCGTCATACAACTTTAATATTTTCTATAGAGAGATCAGAGAGAAGAGTTCAGTCTTTCATCTAGAATAAAGGATGAAAGTCTGGCTTTTCTGACTGATAGCTCAGCGGTTTCTTCTTCACAACTGCCTCTTGGTGATGCCATGTAAACATTTTAAATTAACGAATCTGTGACAGTCTTTCCTACATTTCTTTCACATTTCTAAGATTAGAAGGAGCTTCAACAAACTTGCAATCGGTCAACCTTGGTTTCTCCTCCCTGCCTTCTAGTGGTGACACCTTCTAGTCCTGGCTGGTGATGCAGGATACATCTGTCTGTGTCTCCACTCGGCCTCGGGCCCTGTACCTGCACGTGAGGATGCCAGCTGAGAAGCATTCTTAAACCGAGTCAGCAGGCAATTACTACTACCTGTAAAAGCCATGCAGATCACGTGAATGTATCCCACAGAGCCTGCTTAGGGTTCCAGAGCTGCCTGTGCCCGCTCCAGTACAACCTGAAAGGATGGAACGTGTGACAGGGAGGAAGTCCAAGTGTAAAACTCTAGTGGCCTTAACCAGCCGAGGCCCAGCCTAGGAGACAGCCTGTACAAGCAAGAGACTTTAAGCGTTAATTAGTTTCGCAGTAACTCCACCTCCGTCCAGATCATTCCGAGCTTGAAAGATTACTAAGAGCAGTTTGGAATTTTTTTATTTTCTATAAAGAGAGACAAATTGGTGGAGAGTTTTAGTCCCAGTGAAACTGACAGCACTAACAGCCTGAACCCAGCCAGAACACAGACTGGGACTAGAACCCACATGCTGGGACTCAAACCCAACCTAAAGCCAAATGGAGACTCAAACCCCCTTTTGGGGGGAAAAAAAAAAAAAAAGTGGCCGCACCTGCAGCACATGGAAGTTCCCGAGCCAGGGGTCAAGCCACAGCCACTGCAGAAGCAACACCGAGTAGTTATGCTTCGAGCAACACGGGAAGTCCAAACCCAAGGTTTTAAATTAGAATCACTCACCCAGCCTGGACTCACCGAGGTTCAGGTTCTTTACGCCTCCGCGCAGAAGGAATTCGGCGAGAGATAAGGTGATAAGCGAGAAGCAGACTTACTAGGATAGGACGCTCGTGAGAGAAGCAGACAGCGGGCAGGACAGAGAATTCTCCCTGCTGCAGGAGCTGGTGGGCCACGGCTTTATCCTCCAAGGGGCGTGGGGCCTGGAAAGGCCCGCCTCCTCATTTCCGGGAGTAGCCGCTCCTCCTTAGAATCTGGTGTTTATTCAAATCAGCTGAAGGGTAGTCCTCAAACTCTCCCCCTTGGTCTGAATGTGAATGCAGGCCTCATCCCATCCTCCACCCAAGGACCTGAGGCAATTCTCACACCTCCACTAATTAAGCAAGCCTGCCTTGTTCGGAAGGTTTTCCTAAACTTACAGTGTTCTCCCAAAATCCCCCAGGTTTCCCTCTTTATCTATGATCCCCTATTGGGACCTGCACAACCACCTGTGCCTGCTCCACCCCTATCAAAATGATCTGAATTATGTTTTAACAAAAACACCCTGGATGACCTAAGACTGTCCTCTAACCCTGTTCAAAAAGGGGTATTTCCAGCACAAAGAAGATGAAAATTATGCTTTCATCTTCTGAAAATTTGTGCTTCCTCTTTCTCCCCATCTCTGGATTTAAAATCCTAAAATACACAAATCTAGTCATCCCATTATTTCCCCCACAATAACCTTTACTTGGAAAGAAGAGTAATAATTTCTCAACTTACGAGTTTATAATTAAAGGGTATAATAACTATATTAATGTAATTTAAAAAGCAAAATACTCAGTTACTGATGTGTTCTTCTACAGCTATGCTGGGAATGGAGGCGCTTTCCCAGCTGTGTACTTCCAATCCTGAGAGCCTGGCCTCTCCATGGATCAGCTCAGGGAGACCTCCAGATGGCTTAAATTAGCAAAATTTAACTAGTAACTTAGTTTCCACAAACAAAACTCTGCATCTAACAGGTAAGTATGCAATAAGCAATAGTAAACCAGTCAGTCATGAACCCTGAAATTATTAAAAGCACTGGCGGTGGAGATGGCAGAAATGATGAGAAGCTGTTGAAGCAGAAATGCTCCAGAGTGGTGGTGGCCATCAGCCCTTGAGACTCACCCACAAGTCTCTTGTTCTGCCTTTCGAGCCACGCTTTGGGAGGCAGTGCCATGAGAGGAGTACGGCAACTTCTCACCACACAAAGTATCCCTGCTGAAATGCTGAAGAAATAGAAGCTGCAGAGAAAAGAAATTAAGGAAGGCCAAAAAAGGGGGGGGAGCTTGAGGTTCACATAAGAACTTATTTGAGAACAAAGTATAACATACACACAGAAGAGCATAATTCAGACAGATATATACATTTAAGAGTGGAAGACAGAGTAAAAGCACTGAAGGATTAATCTGTAAAACAACATCTACAGATTCCATCATTTGACAACTATTTACTGGTATCTGCTTCATGTGTATCTATCTAAGGTACACGGGAATGAATGTTAAGGAAAATTTTGGCAGTATCTGTTTAAAGGTATTGGGGCTGAGGTTGGATAAGACAAAGGCAAAGGTCAATGATGACTGTACTCCCATGTCTAAGTGCTAGAAAAGAGGCAAGACAGTATAATCAAATAGAAAAGCTGGGAAGTATTTCCAAGTACCAATTTTCACATTAACGACTGATTCCCATTTTCAATTGACTAGTTCAATCAAAAAAGCCAGGCCTTCCATCCAACCTGTAAAGGATTAAGATGCCTAAGTAGAGTCCGCAGCAAGTGCTAAGACCTCTGAGACAGCAAAAGACCTGGGCTAGGGAAAAATGACATTAATCCAGTGTTTCCCAAAGGATGTTCCAGGACACACTGATCTTCTTCCTTAAATGCTACTGCCACTCTCTCTCCTACTGTCTCAGCGCCTCAGATCCCACCCCAGAAGTTCCATGAGGAAAAAACAAAAAAACAGTGTCACAAGGAATTTTTGGAGAATCTTATAAAGTGTATGTATGTTTTAGAATTCCACAATGCACAGTTTTGAGAGCCCTACTAAGAAAAACTTCTTTTTTCAGTCCAGGTACTTTCTCAACTTATTCAAAAGCATCAATCTATTTCTAGTTGAGGAACAACTACTTATAGGGTTTATGTAACAGTAAAAGCCACATATTGTGGTCCTTTTCTGAAATCTATTTCAAAATATGAAGGGTCATCCTAAATTTCTTATAACAGTTCTTTATATGATTCATAAAATATCTACCATAACTTAATTACATATCTATTATCCTAATACCACTGGCATGCTTTTCTTTGCTTCCAAAATTAAATCCATTCTCAACACACCTGAAGACACCTCTGACTCATAACAATACTCAAAACAGAGTAGAACGTAAAACAGCTTTGTAAAAATTGTGGAGCAATATATAACACAAATTGCTATTCGTCCATACTCATTAAAGTATGAGCACTAGGTGAAAGCATATGCTTTCTGTTAATGATAAGAATTAAAAAAGAAAAAGCAGAAGTAAATAGCCAAGTCATCTTTTTCTCTTAGCGCCTAATCAATGCAGGTGAACCTAAACAGTCACTCATTCCCGTCCCCTTCCCACATTAAGGAGAAGAGGAAGAAAAACCTGCCCCTGGGCGGGGGCAGGGAACAAAGCGTGCCCCCCCCAGACTTCACTCAGTAGCTCTGCGCCAAAGGGATCAACATGTTTTTCTGCTAATACAGCTGAGCGCCCTTTACAGTGTTATGCACTTGAAAGGAAACTTAACTTTTTTTAAATCAAAGTAGTACAAATTAGAAAGTGTTTGTTTTAGCAAATTCAGTTAAGCTCTTTGTTTATGAAAACCAAAAAGTACAGAATAAATCTTTCACTGTGTCAAAATGTTTATTCCAACCTGAAGACTTAAGGAAACTCAGGCTCTAAAACACTGGATCTAAGGGTCAAGGACAGTCTGACTTCTTAGCTCTGCCAGCAGTTTTTTAAAAGTGGCTTCCTGTATGAGGGAATGTTCACTATCCTTGCACAAACAATAATAAAAGCCATTTATACAACCACTGTGATTATTTTTTCCTTTCCTTTTAGATTCACTGCTTGGTAACAGCAAGGGCCATCGTCATTAATTCTAGTAAGTATTTGGGGTTTTTACTTAACATTCTGTTTCTACTCATTTAATGTCTGTTGGGAAACAATATGAATTTATCCATTTATTCAAAAAATATGCCCTGAGTGTCAATGATGCGCCAGACATTATAGATGAAAACAAAAGAAACGTGGTCATTGTTCTCTAAGAGCTTTCAATCCTGCTGGGTGAAAAAGATATATATATATATGTATGTATATACACACATTCCAGACCGTGAAAAGGAAAAAAACACCATGTAAACAAATAACATGACAAGGCCTGGGAGTCGCAGAAGGATCCCTTCAGCAGTGACAACCGAGCCAAGATGTTGGTGCAACAAACATTAAACATGATTTAAAACACACATATACACCTCAAATCATCCTGGGAATAACAATGTCCACAACTGTCAGCATTAAAAGATTTTTAAGAGCAGGGGTAAAATCCACATGACTCTGCAAGTAACAGTGACAGCTTCACGTAAACAGCACTGAGAGATCACTACCTCTAGGAAGAAGAGCAATGGCTACCCCTGGTATATTTCCATCAAAACCAAGTTTCATAGCTAGAACTATTTTTCAGTGAAAAAGCCAAACATCAGCTATTAGTCAAGTTAATTTCTAATCATCTCAAGTCCTCTAACACACTGAACTGAAGTGATAACATGTATCCCAAGCCTTAACACCCCATAAATCCCAGGTCACAAAAAGATAACTTTATTCTCAGAGGTCACACAGCAGTAACAAACTTTTAGATATCATCTTATATTAAAAACGCTGGCCCTTTTCAAATCTTTCTGAGACCCCAAGTGGGGAGGTAACACATACTGTCATCCTTCATCTAGTTAGTAGGAGACAAGGAAGCTGACTAGACCCTGGCTCTCCTAAGTCCCAATCCCATGCTTTCTACAGCATTATAGCGTCAAGTATATCAAATGACAAGGAGCACATTTGTTGCAAAAAAGGCAAAATATAAAAACACTGCATTCCACTTCAATAATGTAACACACCTTCGATTGATACGCATTTCCCCTAAGTTTCAGAAAAATAATGCTTCCGCTTACCACATAACCAGAAAAGTTTAAAAGTGAAGGAAACAACTAACGGTTCCTGACCCTGCAGGGCCCAAGAGCTACGCTGAGTGCTTTACCCATTTTACTGTCACTTAATCTTCACAGCTACCCTGAGTTGGATATTATTAATCTCATTTTACTGATTTAGATTTTATTAAGATTCAGAAACACTAAATAACTTACTCAACATTACACAGCATAAAAACGGCAGAGTCAGGGTTTGAATTCAAGTCTGCCTGACTCTTAATCAATGGAGCCACTTCACCGCAAAAAAAAAGTACTTTTTCATAGGAAAATATTACACAAAGCAGTTCAGTCCCCCAGAGCACTCACCAATGTCTATTTAATTGCTAATGAAAAGTCTTTTAAAGTTTGATCTGGGAATCTAATAACCGTTTACTACTTTATTTTATAAAGAAGTTTTAACTACTTTACAAGCAAATTTTAGAACACATTCTTAAGTTGAAAATGTTATTATTCTTGTCAGCAACCTTTTCAGCCTCACTGTCACTGCCACCCAGAAAAGCATGAGCTATCCATACCTATGAAATGCTGGGTCACAAACAGCAGGGAGAAGGGGGCATGCAATACAGGACCACTTAAGAGAACCTTAAGAACAAAACTACATTGTAATAATCCTGATTTCTCCATTGGTTTGTTCTTATTTAAGAATGAGGTTCTGCGAAGAACTGATTATAAGATCTGTTGGGAGGAGAGGGGGACAGGGACTGCCAATAAGTGGGAGTCACTCCGGGGGCTCCTGTGGTGCGCCAACCAGTAACAGAAGACAGCTTGACTTTCTGCGGGAGATGCGCTGGACGGACTGTGGAGTTCTGGGAAGATAAAAGCAGCAGCGAGCTGAGTTCCAGAGTTTGGATGTAGATTGCCTTTAATCTCCCAGTTTTCAATTAATCAGCCATCCTCCGGCCCTGGTTTAGTTTCAAAATGCAGGTACTTCTTCAATTTTAAAAAGAAAAAACCGTGTCTCCCAAGGCCCAGGACTGATGGTAGTGGAAGTCACTTACCTACAAGGATACACGGGGAGAGAACCTAAGGACTTCACCTGGAAGCATATGTATTTTCTGACCAATCTCCCTGTTCTCAGCTTCACTGCTTCACTCAACCTTCCCTAGTGCCTGGTGCCTCTTAACGCAGAGCTTCCGGAAGCTTCAGAAAGACACAGCACAGATGACCCTTCAACAACGAGCTGAACTGCACAGGTCCACTTCTACACAGACTTTATTCACTGAACACATACTACAATACTACATGATCGCAGTTGGCTTAGTCTGCGGATACAGGCCGGCGGCTATGGAGAGCTGACTGTAAATTTATACACTGAGTTGTAACTGCATGGGGTCCTAAGTGTTCTTCAAGGACCAACTGTATGACCCTTCTTACAGGTATCGTGCATTTACAGTAATGTCACCTTTCCCCTTTGCTCATCAGTTACTGTGGTCCAACTGCTTTCTTTTGGGGGGTTTTCTATTTTTAGGCTGTGCCCATGGCATGTGGAAGTTCCCAGGCCAGGGATCAAGACTGTGCCACAGCGGCAACCCAAGACACATCAGTGAAAAAGCTGGATCCTTAACCCGCTGAGCCACCAGGGAACTCCTCCATCTGCTTTCTGATTTCACAAAGAGTACAGCTATTTCTGTCTCCTATCATATCTCATTCAGAAAGAAATGGAGAGTTATCGTTTAAAGAGTATGGTCATTCCTCAGTATCCACAGGGATTGGTTCTAGGATCCTGGCAGATACCAAAATCTCTGGATGCTCAAATCCGTTTTTTAAAATGACATATTTGCATATGACCTATGCACATCCTCCTATAAATTTAAAATCATCTGTAGATTTTTTTTTTTTTTTTTTTGCTTTTTTAGGGCCACACCCATGGCACATGGAGTTCCCAGGCTAGGGGTCTACAGCTGCTGGCCTATGCCACAGCCACAGCAACGCCAGATCCAAGCTGCATCTGTGATCTACACCACAGCTCACGGCAACACCGGATCCTTAACCCACTGAGCAAGGCCAGGGATCGAACCCTCAACCTCATGGTTCCTAGTCAGATTCGTTTCTGCTGCGCCACGACGGGAACTCCCAAAGATTCAGTTTTGCGAGATAAAAAAGTTCTAGAGATAGAAGATGATAATGGTTGTACCGCAATATGAATGTACTGAATGTCACAGGACAGTATGCTTTAAAAATGGTTAAAATGATAAATTTTACGTTCTGTGGGTTTTACTATAATCTTAAAAAATAAATTTTAAAAAATATTTTTTTAAAAAAGCTACCTCCTATAAGACTCCTTCCTAGATCACCATCAGCAAAGTTTTCTCTCCCCAGCCAGAGTAACTTTCTAGTGCATACCATGGCTACTTCCTTTGCAGCACTTACTGCTAAGGGAAATTATCCCGTTTACTTCATTACTTGTTTATTATCTCCATTCTTCAGTTACAGAGTAGGCACCTCGGCCACCTTCTGATATCACTTACACATGATGGTGATAAGAAAACAGGAAAGCACTCAAGAAATATTTGGTGGATAAATAAATTAATTGGTTTCGGGGTCCCAACCCAGAACTCTTGAATGAGACTCCTGGGCTTCTCAGGCATTGATTTACAAACACAGAACACATGCTATTGATGACCCAGCAGCACCCCTCCTGTCTGGCCAGTCAAAACAATATGATATATCTGACCCTTACAAGAGATATTCTTTTCTCTCATCTGGGAAGACCCATTGGCTTTTGTGTGCAGGACTGAATGACAGGCAAGTTATAGAAAGTAGGAGTTTCTAATTATTTTCATATAGGAATACCTGACAACATGGCAATATGGTGCCTTTCTCTTTAAATGATTTGAGCGCATAGGCTTGTTAGAAGAGCTTCCACATCATAAATATGTTTAATGATCTATTTTACTACATAATTCAAACGTCAAGGGAGCAAAACAAAACCTCTTTTCTATTTATGTCCTTAATATTATTTTTCTACTTTCCTACAGAATTTTGTTCTATTATCTTCTCTCTTGTCCTTAGAGCTCACCTTGCCAGTTCTCCAGCTTCACTACTAGACAGCGAATGCGTTTATCTCATAAAAAATACTCACTTCATCTCACTACACGCTCCACCTACAAACTTCTCTCACCCCCCGCACCACGTCGCACTTCCTGGAAGACTGCTTTCTCATTTCCCATTGATTCCTCAACCTTCAACTCCAAGGCAACAAGTAAGGCCGTCAACTGCTTAACACAGAAGCTGTCCTCTCAGCAGTCACCAACGAGCTCCCCTTCTTCTGACACTCATATTCGCCCTCCTATCTAAGTTCTGCTCCTTCTTTCAGATGACTTAAATTCTCTTCATCCTTAAAATAAAACAAACAAACAAAAACAAACCAAAAAACCAGACAGGTCTGGGTGTGAACCTGGCTCTAACACTTACTACACCTTTCTGGGCTGGCTGACTCGGGCTGCTCTGTCTCCGAAGGGCGCAAGTGCAGGCACTACTAATTCATCTTTATATCCCGGAGCTTAAAGAGCACACAGCTGACAGGAAGTTTGTGGGAGGCTAGGAAGAAAGGGAAGAGGGGAGGGGGGTCGGGAGACGATACAGGAAAGCAGTCACACTCATCTTTTTATCTCTAAGTACAAAGCAGAAAAGTTAACCGTAATGGAGCCTCGATATTTGGTAAATATCGCACCTACACACTGCCTATTTAATGGTTTGGTTTTGTTCAATTTCATTAAACATTTATTTACATTTAAGATTCTAAGAACTGTACATTTACCTTAGTTTGGTGGTAAAAATCATACTGTTAACTACAGTGGTAGACGATGACAAATTCATAGTTTTAGAAATGACTAGTCAATGAAGCAATAATATACTTTAGCATTCTTTAATTTCCAGATGGGATAGAGGGGGACACAGGTAGGCTGGAGTCAACGTGAAATAAGGTGGAAATAGAGTAACACTGAAGTTTGGCGATGGGGTGGTTTTAAAAAAGACTCCATAAGATTCCCACCTAAAACTTTTAGATCTATGAAGAAAACGTCATCAGAGTTCCCATTGTGGCTCAAGGGAAATGAATCTGACCAGCATCCATGAGGATGCAGGCTTGATCCCTGGCCTTGCTCAGTGGGTTCAGGATCCAGCGTTGCCGTGAGCTGTGGTGTAGGTCACAGACACAGTCTGGATTTGGCGTTGCTGTGACTGGGGTGTAGGCCAGCGGCTATCTCCAAATTGATCCCTAGCCTGGAACCTCCATATGCCATGGGTATGGCCCTAAAAAGACAAAAAAAGGAAAAAAAGTCATAAATAAGTTGATTGGTTTTTTATGTATTTTTTATTGAAGTACAGTTAATAAGTTGATAGGTTTTTAAAAGCTTTTTCGAAAGTTTGATTTCTTTATTTTAGGAAAATGAAGATATACCTAAATTTAGAAACAAAGTACACATAAACAAACTGTTTTAAATAAATGCTTTTTTACTATGTATTTCATGAGAAAACTGGTATTTGGGGGCACTTACGAAACAGTGAAAAGGAAAATATCTTTCCAGATTAAAAAAAGCACAAGGACAATTAGAGGAAATGAATCAAATTCACCAAATTCTACCGCATATAACTTAAAGTTCCCTAAGTTTCTCTTCTCTGCCTTATTTCCAAGTTTCCATTCCCTTTCCTCGCTCTGAACTGTCAGGATTCTCCAGAGCTCTGTCCTCCCGCTCTGCCTGCAAGCGGGTCTGCCCCCTTTAGGACCAGCGCAACTGGGTCTGAATCCTGATCTAGGACTCTGGAGGTGCGCAATCTTAGGACCTAACCTCCCTGTACCTCGGCTTATTCATCTTTTAAAAAGAAAGATAACACAGTACCAACCTCTCAGGTTGCTGTGACGACTGAGTTAACATATATCAAATGATGAGAACGCTGCCTGGCACATAATAAGCGATCCAAAGTGTTATCTCCAGCAGAACCGTACAATTTATGATCCAAACCAAGGCCCCTCTGAGCTGTAAAGAGCAGACTATTAATAAATCCCACTGGAGCAACAGGCATAAACCAGAACTGTCCTAGGTGAAATGGGACAGAGACATCAAATTATACGGTATAAGATGAACTATAAAATGCTGTTGGTATGTAACCGTTTCTGCCCTACAAACACCACAGCTAACCTACTACTGCTCACTTCCAGTTAAGGAAACCCACTTCCACACTGCCAGCTCTGAAAGTGGGTTCCATGAGGGAGGACAAAGAGGTAGAACAGGTCAAAAGGCTTCAGCAACACCAAATTACGCAAAGCTAAACAAAGTCCCTGGTATACTAATGCCTTGTCTCAATAAATTTTATTTTGCAACTACAAAGCTATTATAAAATAAAAATTAAAAGAACCACTGGCTTTTTTCTTAATGTAACATTTTATCTCTACTCACTGTTCTTTTCCTTAGTACCTAGCCCATAATGAGGGCTAAATAAATATTTATCGAATGAAAAAATGAATACTAAAAAAAAAAAAAATTCCTCACAAGAAGTTATGTCAGGAACTAAAGCAAAATCAGAAAAAAAATTCTAGTTTGGGACTTTGGATGAGCTTCAGTTTTTGTTTTTCTCATGAGAAGGATAAAAATTGCACTGGATTTTCCAGTGGATTTGCCCTCTAAATGTGGCTTGCTAATTATGAGGAAAAATACTCCTAGAAGATAAAAATAACAATAGCAGTAGCTAAGACATATGAAAAATACTATGCTTAGAGCACATACTTTAGTTCCTTTGATCTTTACAATAACCTTAGGTGACATCCAGCTTGACTGCAGGAATCTTAGTAGATCCCAAGTCCACAACTTATTTCCAACTGCCTAGTCAGGATTTTCTTTTTCTAAGTTTGTGTGCCTACTTTTTGCTAGAATAATTTTCCTTTTATCAGGTATAATCCAATACAATCTACTACTAAGCCTGTGGGTAAGGTGCTCAAATCCCTATGAAATGGTCCATATGATTTCTCTACACCTCGTGGTCTCAATGGGAAGCATACCACAGGCATGACGCAGCTGCTGTAAACGTGTATTGATAACTTACACATAACTTATAGTGATCTTCCTAGGTAAAACATCAGAAAATTTATGATGGCAGAAATGAATATTCATAGAGCAAAAATAATTCCAAATACCAAACTTTGGAGCTCTAAGGGACTTTAAAGAAACAAAACGAAGTAAAATTTTTTTGGACACAAATCAAATGCGTTTCTATCCCTAAACTTCAAATGAGGTGGTAGTACTATCAGGGCCATGACTGCCATTCTTCACACAAGGAGACACGGTTTAGCCATCTGTCCCAGTTAACACAGCTGGGGAGTAGAGAAGCTGGAATTCAAACACAAATCTGCCTAACATGAAAACTAGAATCACTAGTTTTCTTTACATTATACCAAGATCCTTCCTATTTTACATTTTTTCTGTAACTCGAATTACTCTATTAAACACAGCAGAAATTTAGAGTTTCACAAGATCTCTAACCCATTTATCTACTTTATAGCCTAAGTGGTGTCAAGCAGTTTTATGTGTTCTTCACACAGTTGGTTCCTGAAAGAGTTAATGTACTATCTCTGTCCAAGCCTAGTCAAAGCTGATAATGTTTCTGTCAACTCCATTCCCATTAAAAGAAAGGAGAAGGGAGAAGACAGGAGAGAAGAAATTTTGTAGGTGTCCTGAGAATCTTATTACGGTTCATTCCACTGTGAGATACAAAGGCTGCACCCGTGCATCTCTTCAGGACAAGCCCTTTCATATCTTGGGCCTCTGCTGACACTGCTGAGGGAGCCTCTACATGTTCTTAGAACCCCTACTGTTTGATTCAAGAGTTCTTTGAGAAAACACGCTGGACCTTTGTGAGGTCTTGAAGTCACACCCTCAGTTTCATTTGTAGACCGTGCGCCCCAAGCGCATCCTGAGTTTGCTCTTCCCCAGAATCTAGTTCTTAATCGCAGCAACACTGGTCAAATGCTGAGGCCAAGAGTTCTAAAACGCAACACTGCTGCCCTCCTTTTACACTTCACATACACATTTTATATACTGGCGCCTGGAGTAGAGGAAACCTGGAGTATCTTTGACATTCTGCTGACAAACCCCCTGCCCTAGATCACCTAGTTCATGGTGTACGTTCTTCTACTTCCCATTTCATCGCGGGCGACAGAGCTGCTCAATTTTCAGCCCCTACAAAGCCAGAATCCCGTTCCTCAAATTACTGATAGCATTTTTCTCACTCCTAAGTTCCTGCCCACAGCCTTCGTGAAGGTCATTAAAGGTCTACTGGCAGTCTACTCAAGGCTCTTCAGGTTTACGCCTCAAAATCTTTCTAGACTGTGTCTACTACTGAGCTCCAAAGACATGCCTCCATTTGGGGTTGTGGTTACGGAAACAAAACCACTCTGATACCAAAATCTGTACTATCGATTTCTACCTAACAAATTACCCCAGCAGTTAGAATTTCAAATACACTGAACTTCCACCGCACAGTTTCAATGGGGCAGGAGAAGCTTCATCAGGCGGTTCTGGACCAAGATTCCCGCTGAGATAGCAGGCCATCCACTGACCACAGCTGTAGTCATTAAAAGGGGATGGGTTTACTGGAGTTGGGTTTACTCCCAAGAAGGCTGACCCACATGGCTGACACGTTTATAATGGCTTCTGGCTTAAAAGTCCATATTATTACTAGAAAAAGGAGTTAATGGGAACTCCATCTTTACAAGTCTCTGGATGATGCTTTTCCAAGTTACGCACAGGCTGAACTGCTTTCTGAATTAGCATATCAACAGTTTAACTGATATGTTTTAAATCACAAAATTTAAGCAATTCACAATCTCATTACAGTTTTATAGTTAACCAGCTGAAAATGTTTTTACAACATATTAAAAAACTCCGTAGCGATTGGCCAAAGGTTGAAGGATGTCTCAGTCAAAAGGGGCTCTCCAGTCACCCACCACAGTTCCTGAAACCAAAGACTCGGCATCCGCTGTCAATACCGTCAGCTGGCAGACACCACAACTATGTTGCTAGCCCTACTACCACACCGAAGATTCATGTTGCGAATGAAGATTTAGATTCTGTAAACGAAAGATAAAACCACAAGAGAGATGGCTAAAATGTAGCTTATGTGAAAAGATAACTACAAAAGAAGTTCATACAAGTAAAAACAAAGGCAGAACTAAAATCCACACTGTACTGAAGGAACAGAACTTAAATCAGTGAAACAGAAGGCAAACTACAAAAATTCACTGGGGAGGAGTTCCCATTCTGGCTCAGCAATAATGAAGCCGACTAGCATCCATGAAGACGTGGCTTCGATCCTGGCCTTGCTCAGTAGACCATGTTTCGCTGAAAGGATCCAGCGTTGCCGTGAGCTGTGGTGTAGGTCATAGGCACGGCTCGGATCCCGCGTTGCTGTGGCTGTGGTGTAGACCAGCAGCTGCAGCTCCTATTCTACCCCTAGCCTGGGAACTTCCATATGCTGCAGGTATGGCCCTAAAAAGCCAAAAAACAACAAAACAAAATTAAATTCACTGAGGATGAAAGTAAAAGGATAAAACATAAGGGAGGAAATGACAAATGTGGAGGGTAGACTGCAAATGTCCAATCAAAAACAAAGCCCCGTGGTGCAGACTGGGGGCCACAAAGTCTCTGCCACTCTTCCCATCAAGAGATAAGACTCTTGGAGTTCCCATCACGGTGCAGCGGAAACAAATCCAACTAGGAACCATGAGGTTGAAGGTTCGACCCCTGGCCTTGCTGAGTGGGTTAAGGATCTGGCATTGCAGTGGCTGTGGGGTAGGCTGGCAGCTGTAGCTCCGATTTGTCCCCTAGCCTGAGAACTTCCATATGCCGCATATGTGGCCATTAAAAATAGAGAGTGAGACGGACTCTTTCTCTTTCTCTTAAATCTTGACTGGCCTTGTGACTTGTTTGACCAATAAGATCTATTAGAACAATGCTGTTCCAACTGCGGATCTAGCCTTTAGGAGGGCTGGTGGCTTCCATTCTCAGAAGCCAGCCACATGCTCTGAAGTTCAGGCTGTCCTGCTAAAGAAAGGCAACCAGGAGAAGAACCAAGACACTCCCCGCCAATGAGAAGCACCAAGGACCCAAACATGGGAGCAAGGCCTTCGGGGACTGCCCACTTCAGCCCAGTTTCCCTCCAAATGTAGCCAAATGAGTGACCCCGTCTGAGATCACCAAAGGAAGCACCGAATCAAACCACAGAATCATGAAGAATAATACATCGCTGTTTTAGGCCACTAAGTGGTGGGTGATCTACCGCATGGCAGTAGGTAGCGCATGTAGCTATACTAACCTGAAACAACAAAATACTGCCAGACTATACAGCGGCACGGCTGTACATGTCTACATGTAAGATACATACATCCCAAGTCCTTGATAGAAAACAGTACCTTACTAAACTGAAAACCCACCTTGTTTCAAAAGCCTGGTTGAAAATAACTGCTAAAATTATCTTCTATTATTTACTTATTTGAAAAAATATTCTAAATGCTCTCCTAGGATTAAGTCAGGCAGAGAAGATGGGATGGTAACTTTTACTATTACATCTTCCAACTTTACTGACATCTACTTTAAGATATTTTAAGAAAATTTCACTTGTGTAATTTCTCTGCTTCCTTCCTTTGAGGACTTACTATGTACTAGGCATTAGAATGGAAAAGATCAGGAAACTATGAAGTGGAATTGAGGGCATGTAAAAATTTTATCACTCCTCTCCCTTTTCTAGGAAGTCATTCCCTGCCTTATCTGTGCTCACAAAGCCCTTTGTACAAACCTCTATTACGAAATAATAATAATAGTAATAGCAGCTAACATTTATCAAGAGCTTACTATGTGCCTGGTATAATTCAAAGTCTTTCACATGACATAACTCACTTAATCCTCATAATAACTCTCATGAGGTAGGCAAGAACTGTTATTATCCCCATGTTACAAATCAGGAGGAAATTGACCCTTTTTTTTTTTGGTCTTTTTAGGAGCACCCCCACCCCCACCCCGTGGCATATGGAGGTTCCCAGGCTAGGGGTGGAATCGGAGCTACAGCTGCCGGCCTACACCACAGCCACAGCCACAGCCACGCCAGATCCGATCCACGTCTATGATGGACACCACAGCTCACGGCAACGCCAGATCCTCAACCCACTGAGAGAGGCCAGGGATCGAACCCACAATCTCATGGTTTGTAGTTGGATTCATTTCCCCTGCACCACAATGGGAACTCCAGAAATGGACTCATTTTTAAAAAGGCTTTTTCTCCCACTAGACTCTAGAGTCCCTGGGTGCAGGTCACCTCAGCCTCATATCCTTACCAGTCTCTAGCACATACTTCTCTATAACCAAATAAAGAAATTCGTTATCCAACTAACTAGAAATAAATATGCTCACTTACTTCACAGAAACAATTTTCTACTCCTCAAAAGTATAAAGGAGTCACACCTTTCTAGACTATAAAAAAAAAAATGCTTGGGGCTAAATAAGTATCTCTGGGAAATTTATAAGAAAAATTAACAAAAAATATAGAAGTTTATCAATTCACTGATAAGCACAACTCTTAAGACCTAAACTTTTACAAACAAGTCTAATTTGTTGTAATATATTTTTATTCAGCACCATTTTTATGCTGAAACCATAAATACCACACTGAAAGCTACATATTTACATTTTTAAAGTTTTTTTAAGGAAGTCAGTGACAGACGGATAAGAAAATAAACGGTAATGCTCATTAAAACATATGAATGAAAAAAATGCCAGTAAATATAGGACCTAACACTTTGAATGATGTAATCTGGGCCCTTCTGGCTGACTCAGTATCATTTAGGTTGGAAGAGCTGGAATTATTAGCTATAAAACCTGTGACTATCAATTTCATTGCACATTCTGACTTAAAAACAAAAATGAAAACACTTAAAGAAATGATGTGATACCCTAAAAACTTACAATCTTCAGAAAACTGGCTAGAAACTGAAATGTGAATCCTGCAAGGAGAATCAAGTCACACTGAGGATCATTTTACACACATACCTCCTAATTCACTATCACTGTGGACTAATAAACTGTTTTTAAGAAGGGAGCACAAGCCTAGCACTCCTACAAACAAACAAACCGGCGATCTTTAAGAATAACCTCCACAGAGGTAAATTTTAGAGAACGCTGTGTGCCAAATTTTCAGCGTGAGCTCTAGAAAGACTGTTGTGTCTGCCGGACTTCTGACTGAGAAAGGCAGCACAAACATTACAACCACGGTTACTAAAGAGGTCAGGTGGGGGAGGCGGGCTGGGGCTTTAGGGTCAGCACGCGCACAAAGTGATAAATGGACTAACTGGCCAGCAGGGACCTGCTGCGCAGCACGGAGAGCTCTTCTGTGATGATGTACATGGAAAAAGAATCTGAAACACAATGGATGTGTGGGAGTTCCCACTGTGGCTCGGTCGGTTAAGAACCCAACGTAGCATCCATGAGGACGCAGGTTTGATCCCTGGCCTCACTCAGTGGTTACGGATCCTGCACTGCTGCAAGCTGCAGTGTAGGTCACAGATATGGCTCAGACCTGGGGCTGCTGCGGCTGTGGCGTAGGCCTACAGCTGCAGCTCTGATTCACTCCTAGCCTGGGAACTTCCATATGAGGCAGGTACAGGCACAAACAGAAAAACGAAAGAAAGAAGGGATGTGAGTACATGTACAAGTGAATCACTTTGTTATACGGCAAAAGTTACAACACTGTAAATCAACTATACTTCAATAAAACTTGAAAAAATGAAAAACAAAAATTTGGGAGTTCCCGTCATGGTTCAGCGGAAACGAACCTGACTAGCATCCATGAGGACGCAGGTTCAAACCCTGACATGGCTCAGCGGATTAAGGATCCAGCGTTACTGTGGCTGTGGTGTAGGCCGGCGGCTACAGCTCTGATTCGACCCCAAGCCGGGGAACTTCCACATGCAGCGGATGAAGCCCTAAAAAAATAAATAAATAAAATTTCAAAGACAAAAAAAAAACCCTTTTTGTGGTACACACTGTTGGTCCGCTAACACAATATCAATTCCCGATCCCCTTTAGCCCACCTCCCACGAGAGACTGAAGCAACAAGTATAGGAATGAAAAGTCCACAAACAAAAGGTAAAGAAACAGAGCTTGAATCCTTGGTGATTTTATCCTCATCTGATAAACAACCAAACACTGCCCACCTTTGCCCTTCTCAAGTGAAAAAAATGAGCCCATGTTTGCTTATTACTGTTGGCTAGGTTTTCGGTTATTTTTAGCACAATGCTTGTTTTACTAATACATTCACAAACATACAGAGAACATGGTTCTCTAACTCCTTTAATTTAAAAAAAGCCAGAATACTTGTATAAATAAAAAAGTCATACTGATGCCAAATGTACGACAAATTAAATGCAGGCGGTCCTATATATTTTCCCTTAATAGCATTTTTTCTGATTATAAAAGCAACATACTCACTTTAGAAATTTTACAAAATACAGAAAAATATAATGAAGAAAACACCCACTGTCCAGAGAGAACCACTTTTTCAGTACTTTGGCATATTTCCTTCCAATCAATTTTTATACATACATCACTATATGTATTGGGGTCATGTAGGATATATAGTTTGCTATTTATAATATATGTACAAAATAGCAATAATTCAGTAACATACCAAGGAATGTAAGACTTAAAAATAAAAGTGTCTCAGAGTTCCTATCATGGCGCAGCTTAAACGACTCTGACTAGAAACCGTGAGGTTGTGGGTTCGATCCCTGGCCTCACTCAGTGGGTTAACTGGACTCCTAGCCTGGGAACTTCCATATGCCACAGGTGCGACCCTAAAAAGCAAAAATAAAAATAAACAAATAAAAGTGTCTCTTTTCTACCGTTCTCTCTCTCTCACACACACTCACACAAAACCATTCCATTTGTCAAAAATAGCCTCTTTAAATACTGCTGGAATTATGACTCTGTTTTTTGATTTTACAACTGTAACCCCATCAACTAACTTCCCATTATTAAGGTGAGAAACTGTTCCCCTTCACTTTTCTTCCCAATTTTCACTACTTTTATTTTCCTTTTTAGCTTTTCTATTGGTTGATACAGTAACATTAAAAAATACACTTAAGCCTCTATTTCTTGACACATGAAATTTAGAACATCTTAATTTCCAAATGTGGAAATTAAGAAAACTAGTGTTCTTGTAAGGCAAATGTTTTTAGTCAAAAAGTTCAATCACAAGATTAAAATACAACTATTATTTGGGCTTATCCAATCCTGGCGCGGGGGGCATGTATGTAGTTGCTGCTCTAGCACTAACTCGTTTAACTTAAGTGCTGGAAAAGATAGCAGTATCATAACAGAATAAATACAGGAAAAAATGAATTTTTAAAAACTGCTAAAAACATAAAGAAGATATAAATATTTAAATTAGAAAAGATGAAGACTGAAAAAGAAAGCATAACATGCAGTCCAGACAACAGAAAAGGAATACTGATTAACTTCCCTGTTACACTTGCCTTTTCCAAAGAGAACCATCATAATGCTAACGTTGTGCCCAACGGTGCTCATATCAAGTTTTCACTCTGAGTTCCCGCTGGCATCAATAATCTTTGAGAAATACAGAGCATCAGATGGGTATTAAAAACAAAACAAAAACCTGTACAGGCAAGTATCCTTATTGTTTTTATAGAAGAAAATAACGGGTGAGGCTAAATATCAAATACTAGTAAACACCGTCAAATTCAGCAATATCCTATAACAGATTAAATAATAATAACAGCTACTGTAATTAACTATTTGGTATTTCCATGTACTGTGATAAGAGCTAATCAAACATTATGATCTTCAAGTCTTAAACCATATAAAATAGACACTATGATCACCTCCATTTTACAGATGGCAAATTAAAGACATATTGAGTATTTTGCCCATGGTAATAAAAGGCAAAGCCAAGACTTAAAGTTCATTTCCATTCCCTTAACCACTGGACTAAACTGACAGTCTGTGAGTACTTAAAAATGAGAAGTAGACGGATGAGATGGAAGAATAGGTTCACTAAAAGCAAGTTACATCAAATTAGTCACTCTTTCCTGAGCTACCACGTTGCAACAGCACAGACAAATCTCTAAGACATATTGCTAAGTGATTATGAAGCCGTTTATGTAAAATGAGACAAAACAAAAAGATCCAAATGTTTATACAAAATAAAGCATAGGAATCTCATTTCTTTAATTATCCCTATTCCTGTCCCCTGCCCCATCTCTTGAATCCCATTCTCTTGGCAAGAGGCAAAGACTACTTATAGTTTGGCATCTATCTTTCTGGTTCTTAAATATGTGAGGAAAAAAATCTGACTTCATATTGGCAACAACACGCTTGACAGTGATTATTTCTGAGAAGGAAAATCACAGCGGAGGAATTGTATAGTACTTTATTCATTTACTGCTTTAATCTTTTACAAGAAGTCATAGTTTCATGAACTCTGAGGTACCTCTTCGTGCTAAGAGTAAAGCAAAGATTACCCTTAAAACACGGATAACACTTACAGAGCTATGACCACTACTATCCTGTCACTACCGTGTCCCACTTACCTGGTTTAGATAATTTATATGCTAACCCATTCTGGGACTATCAGGGTTCTACCCAGCCACCTCGGCCAGAAATAAACATTCAGTCAGTGCTACTAACTCCTACCCCCGTTAGTTCCTACACACAAAAACTCGACAGATAGATGACCTGATTTAGAATCCCAAAACCCTATCCTAGATACAGGCTGCTTTCATAACTACGATGATCTATTCTACGCTTCCTGCCTTGCCTCAGCTGTCCCAATTTGAGTTCCTTGCCCTGAAATCAATCTAGATCTGAACATCTAGAGTTGTTTTCCTCCTCTTCCTTATTTATTCATCAAAGATTGACTAAAAGCCTACAATGTTCAAGGGACTGGAAGACCCCATTTGGGACAGAAATACAGTTATATTGGGCGTAACTCCTGCTGTCAGGGAGTCTGCAACAGAGAAGGTAAAATAATGACCTATGTAAGAATTGGTCAATGTGAAGCCACAAAGAAGGAAAGGCATGAACGTGATGTAATATTTTTTTTTTTGTCTTTTTAGGGCCGCACCTACAGCATATAGAGGTTCCCGGGCTAGGGGTCCAATCGGAGCTACAGCTGCTGGCCTACACCAGAGCCACAGCCACGCCAGATCCGAGCCGTGTCTGCAACTTACACCACAGCTCACGGCAATGCTGGATCCTTAACACACTGAGCGATGCCAGGGATCGAACCCACAACCTCATGGTTCCTGGTCGGATTCGGTTCCGCTGCACCACGACGGGAACTCCCATGATGTAATATTAGAGATAAGAGAAATCATTCTAATTTTGTAAAACTGTGGTCTGGGAAAACGTTGAGGAGGTGACATTAAAATCTGGCCTTGAGAGTCATGAAATATTTTCTCCAACAAAGGCAGAAGGAAAATAAAAACATGGAGTTCCTACTGTGCCACAGAAGGCTAAGAACCCGAGCAGCATCCATGAGGATATGAGTTCAATCCCCGGCCTCACTCAATGAGTTAAGGATCCAGTGTTGCCGTAGCTGTGGACCAGCAGCTGCAGCTTGGATTCGACCCTAATCCCAGGAACTTTTTTTTTCTTTCCTTTTAGGGCTACAACCAAGGCACCTGGAAGTTCCCAGGACAGGAATCAAATCGAGCTGCAGCCGCCAGCCAACACCGGAACCAGACAGTATCTGTGACCCACACCACAGCTCACAGCAACGCCAGATCCTTAGCCCACTACTCAGGGCCAGGGATCAAATCTGCATCCTGATGAATACTAATGGGATTCATTTCTCTGAGCCACAACAGGAACTCCATCCTGGGAACTTCCATATGCCGCAGGTGTGGCCCTAAAAACAAAAGAAGAAAAACCGAAAGCAAATGCAGTGATTGAGAGGTGCAGGGTTATCACATCAGTAAGATGATGTGATTGATTCATAGGATGCCGATCACTAGAGAAAGTTTCTCTATGTCCAAGGATATAGAAACTACGGAGACAGCTTCCCCAAGGGAGATAACCCAACAAGTTCAAGAGCTCCAGCTTCCCTGCCCTCCCCCCGGACAAAGAGCAGTGAAGGGCACAACTCAAAGAGCGTGCGGACTCCACCAGGAGAAAAATACTCCCTCTTCTCCGTTCTAAGGGAGTTTTTTGTTGTTGCTGTTGTTTTGTTTGTTTTGCTTTTTGCTTTTTAGGGCTGCACCTGCAGCATACAGAAGTTCCCAGGTGAGGGGTCGAAACAGAGCTGTAGCCACTGGCCTACACCACAGCCACAGCAACACCGGATCCGAGCCGCATCTGCGACCTACAACACAGCTCACGGCAACGCCAGATCCCCAACCCACTGAGTAAGGCCAGGGATTGAACCCATGTCCCCATGGATACTAGTCAGATTCGTTTCCACAGCGCCACAATGGGAACTCCTTTTCAGGAGGTTTTAAGCCCTTCTGTCCAACAGTTCTGAGCCCCTCTCTCGCCAGGTACTAATAAAAGGTTTTTTAAAAGAACTCCAGGACATTCCCAAGTGACAAGAAAGAAACAAAATAGAAAGTATCCTAAAACTGGCAATAAAGAAACTCCGCTACTGGTCCCGGCTCTGCTCGGACTCAAACTCTCCTCTAGCTTAAAATGCTTTGAATTTACTCGCAAAAAAAAAGGTTTAGCTATATTTTCCAGGTGATTAGAGGTCGGTTTAAACCACTGAAGGTTCCTAAACTACTAAATATAGATGAAATTTCTACTTCTCCTAACCTATTATGAGAGATTAAGATAACAAATAACAAAATGAAATGACTATGGAGTTCCCACTGTGGCTCAGCTGGTTAAGGACCCAACACTGTCTCTGTGAGGATGCAGGTTTGATCCTGGCCCCCCTCAATGGGTTAAGAATCCAGCATTTCCGCAACCTGCAGCCTAGGTAGCAGATGCGGCTTGGATCCAGTGTTGCCATGGCTGTGGCATAGGCTGCAGCCACAGGTCTTACCGGATCCCTGGCCTGTGAACCTCCAGATGCCCCAGGTGCAGCCATAAAAAGGAAAAAAAAAAACTAAATGACTCATAAAACTTAATTTTTCTATCTACACATTAAAACATGTACCTAGCAGAGTTCTGCTTCTAGGGACTATAGAGTAACTTGTATTATGAGGCTAACTTTCTCATACACAAAACTGCAAATTCTGTACAAAATAGTACCAAAAAACCTATTTGAAAGCAGTAGAAAGCATCGAAATGCAAGTGAAACTGGGGGAAGTTGCCCCTAAAAGAAGTGAACTACACTGGATAAGACTTGCATTTTTATACGGCTCTGCACTTGAAGGGCTCCTCTATTCCTTGAGATTAGTGTAGAGGAAACTCAGCAAACAGTCTTGCCGGTTTAAGGAGTCAGATGATGAAGTTCAGAGCCGCCAAAAACTTTTCATGGCTAGAAAGTGATAAGGATATGCCATAAAAGAGGGGGACACAGAGGGGTAGCCCCAAATCCTACATGTAAACTCTGCCCAAATGCTAGCTAACACCTGAATTGTGCATGCATAGGAAAGACTCCAATGAGCCTGACAGCAGAAAGCAAAAAGCAGAGGAAAAAAGCTGAGATTTCAACTGCTTGTCACAACAGGTGAAATGAAGCAGAGACTGAAGAGAATCAAGGTAAGTACCAGTTAGTTAGAAAAAAAAGGCAACAGTCTTTAGCAAAAATTAGAGAGATCAACAATCCATCACCACAATGAGCTGTATATAGCTGAAAATTACCAGATCTGTGAAGAAACAAGAAGATATAATCATAGGCAAAGAAAAAATGCCATCAACAGAAACCAACTCCAAGAAAATCCTAATGCTGGAATTAGCAAACAATAAATCAGCAACTTAGCTAAAATGGAAAAATTCTGTCAAGTACACAATTTACTCAAACTGACACAAGATGAGACAGAAAATCTGTATAGTCTTAAATCTATTAAGGAAATTGAATGTATTACTAAAAACACAAAAACCTCCAACCCAGATGGCTTCACAATTACATTTTATCAAACATATAAGGAAGAAATAAAATCTATCTTTTGCAAATATCTTCAAAAATTGAAAAGGGAATTCCCAATCTATTTTACACATCTAGAATAACTATTAGAGCAAAACCTGAAATGAAAACTATAGATCGATATTCTGATAAATGCAAAAACAGATCCTTAACAAAAATACTAGTCAGTCAAAACTGGCAATATATCAAAGTTATTAGCACATCATGACCAAATGGGATTTATTCCAGCAATGAAAATAATAGATAATATTAGTACATCAACAGAATAATGCGAAAAATTTCAATAGAGGCAGGGCAACCTCTTGAAAAAACTGAACACCTACTTAACAATAAAAACCCTCAGCACACTAGGAATAAAACGGAATCTTCTCAACCCAATAAGGGGCCGTAATGAAAAACCTACAGCTAATAGGATACTTAGAAGTAAAATAAGTGCTTTCCCAAAAAGATGAGAGAGAAGACAAAAATGTCCACTCTCACCAATTCTACTCCACATTGTACTAGAGGTACAATGTCCTGTTTAATTCATCCTGTAAAGCAGTTGATGGACCCTTTGAAAATGCAGGCTTATGTCTTTTTTCAGTTGTGGGATATTCGTGTTTCTTTCATTATTTTTCCTTTCTATGTTCTCTATATTTTTTCCACCTAGAGCTTCTACTGTTTTAAAGTTTTTCTTTCGTTTTTCAAGTGTTTGTTTTTTCTCTTTGTTCTGAGAGATTTCCTTGACTCTTTCTTCCAGCCTTTTATTATTTATCTCAGCTATCTATATTTCTGGAAATTCTTTTCAGTCCAGTCACCTGCTTTTATTTTACATACATAATATAATCAGTGAAATAAGACCAAAAAATTAATTTACGACATAAAGATTGGAAAGGAAGAAACTGTGGCTCTTTGCAGATGACTTGACCATTGACACAAAATATTTACAGTAACTCACATTAATAAATGAATTTAATGAGGCTGTAGCATACAAAGTGAATACACGAAACTCGATTGTTGATTGGAAAGGTGTGTAACAGCAACTTTACCATTATGTAACTCTAGAATGCATAAGAGAGCTTATCATTTCATGGTTCTCTCTCCATTTGGTTCACCAGTTAAAATCTTCAAAATAAATATAATGAAACAACTAAAAGAAACAAATTTCACATTACTGTAAATACATTAAATCTCTGAGTTTCAATGCCATTAGGAAACAAACTTAATTTTTGTTTCTTCTCCATTGATAACATAACAGTGAGAGTGAGCTTCTCCATCATGTGGTTTATACAGTCACCACCACAGCCCTTTATGGAAAATGCCTGCTGCTGAACAGTGACAGGAAATCATACCGTCATTTGCTCTTTCCTTAATCACTTCATAATTTATTTCCAAAGTCGCTTTGTGAATAAAACGTGAGCAAAATGTACACAAGTACAGACAAGTAAAGGAGAAGGAAAGGCCCTTGTGCTTGGGCGAGCACCCCCAAAAATGCACACTTTGTTCTGTGTAATAGCTTACAATTGACTCAATCACAACAACTACAGGTTAAAACATAACCCAGTTGACAATCTTTGCTAGTGAAGTATATTTTGCATAGCGAGGATTAAGCTATTTCATGAGAAGACTCATAAAGGAAGAAAGCTTTAGCTTAGAATCACCAAATACTAGTTCAATGGTAAACAAACCATTTCACAGACTATTGTAAGACAAACGTCTTTCAAAGGACACAGTTTACGGATATCACTGAATTGGAAACTATGAGTACAAGGCAAACTAGGGAAAAAGTTATTTGAAAGCACGCACAGAGAACATAACATGGAAGTTCAATTTCTTAGATACTAATACAACATAAGTGTAAGAAATTAACACATCGTGTAGCATTTTCATCAATCAAAATGTTTTAATGACAAAACTACCTCTTAGATTTGTAACAATTACAAAACAATACGATTACAACCTGCCTAGAAATACATTACAGATTTTAACGTGTTACCAAGGAACTGGCTCTCCACATTAATAAGATTATTTAAGAAATAGTACTATTAACAAACAAAACATTATAAATTAAAATAAGTGTTTATGTAATATTATTACAACTTACTTAATTCTATAATTTAAACCTTTTAAGCTGGTAAAATGTCCCATTTTATTAATATAGTATAATTAAGTAATAAAAAAGCAAAATTTTTGATAGCTAGTTTCAAGATTCCAAGTTACCTAAAGTATACCTACAGGTTGGTCTTTGAAGACTATAATGTAAGAAGTGTCTGTTACATATGCAGGTGCCTTTTATCGCATGTGGAGCCAAAGTGTAAGCTGTTCTAGGACCATCAAGGAGGAAAACATGACTTATATTTTACTCCAGTTTGCAACCGATGCTTCTTTTACTGTCATTTCTAACACCAACAATACTATGTTAATGTGTTATCTCAATTAATATTCATCGTTTTGAAACTGTTCCAGAAAAGCACACGAAAAAAGGTTTTACCACTGTTATATCTATCACTGGTAACCAAAGTTAGAAAAGCATTTATTCTACACAATATCAATAATCATCTGTAAGTCTTCTTTTCCTTTTCTAGGAAGATATTTATTGAAAAGCAATTTATTCACATTAAAAGTACAAATAAAATGAGAGTATACCTAGACAGGAGCAAAGACCTGATTCATAAATACAAGTTTGAGAAAAAAAGACTGACAGTCAAAGTAAGAACTACAACGCTATCAATACCTTCTATTTATAGCTTAATAGTTTAAAAACACTTCTCTACAGATATTATATCTCATAATGTTTACAACCACACTGTGAGGTAAAGAAGACAGATGTTACATTTATTTTCAAACTGTACACCAAAGTTTAGATGATAATGACCTACCCTGGGTAATAAGTAAGCAGCAAATAACAATACTCAATAATAATACTCTTTTGGAGGACATTCTCTGAACCAAAATATAGCCAAACAATGAAATCTGCTTGACTAAAACAAAATATTATTACTAAAATAATATTTTAAATCTCTAAAAGAAAAAAATTTAAAAAACAAATAAATCTCTAAAAGAATAAATTCAGACTGAGAAAAAATGTCCAGTTTGGTCTTCCCTAGTATTTCAACTAATCCTTTCAATAGTGCAGTTAAACGCTAGCATCACAAATCCTCAATCAGGGCATCTAACTTATTAGAGTATAGGGAAAATACATAAGTTGTAAAAAGAGAGGACATTATCTGTAAACCTAGTCTTTCATTCAGATATATGCACAAGGAGGGATCACCAGATACCTGAAGAAAACAAACACCACCAAAAAGAACCAAAATAAGCAAACTGGAAGAGGTAATCATTGAGGGAAAAAAAAACTTAAAATCTATTTAGTGTCCTAAAATTAAAGATTATATTATATATGCAAAATAAAAGAGGGTGACTAAACTAGAAAGAATTATCAGAAATATAAAGTAATAGCTGAGATAAATAAATAAAGGGCTGGAAGAAAGAGTCAAGGAAATCTCACAGATAAAGAGAAAAAACAAAGCATGAAAACGAAAGGAAAAACCTTTAAAACAGAATTGGTATAGAAGCTCTAGGGGGAAAAGGTGAAAAAATATAGAGTGCATAGAAGGGAAAAAATAATGGAAGAAATACAGATTTCCCACAACTGAAAAAAGACATAAACCTGCATTTTCAAAGGGTCTACCAAATGCTTTACGGGATGAATTAAAAAGGACTCTATCTCATCCTCCTTAAATTTCATAATGCCAAGGACAAAGAGGCATAAACACAAAAAGTTTTCTGAGAACAGAAACAGGCTACCTACAAAAAACATTATTCATATTAGCATCAAATATTATTCCCACTAGCATCAAACCTCTTAGCAGTAAAACTGGTTACTAAAAGATAATAAAATGCAACCTTCAAAAAGCCGAAGGCAAATTATTTTACACCTGAATTCTGTACCCAGCCAAGGTATGCACAGGTGCAAAAGCAAAAAGGACATTTCCAACATTGTGCTGACAAGCACCCACAAACTTTCTGAAAAAAATTACTTCAAGATAACTGCAAAATAAATCCAAAACAAAAAGAGAAAAGACATGACATCTAAGAAAGCAGAGAACTTATCAAAGAATGCAATTAAATAACATGATATCAGCTAAACATCAGTTCATGTTAGAACTTCAACAAATACTACTATTAAAAAGCTAGATAACCAAGCAATGTGATGAAGAATGCATATGCTCTTTTACCAACAGGGGGAAATGTGGTAATTAGGAAATACAGAAAAAACTAGAGCCAAACTAAAGTTTGGGGTGATCTTGAGCACCAACAGATATAAAAAACATTTGTTCTCTATGGGTCTCATCATACTCACCATAATACTTTGTTTAGCTGTATTATTTACATATGCATAATATGGATTAATGTTTTTCAGGATCAGTCAGAACAACTATTATAAACCTTGGAAATGTAAAATTAATGTTCCAGTTGACATAAAATGGGAAGGGAACGTGGAATTCAAGGGAAAGGTTATAAGGAACACTGATTTTTCTCAGCTTACAAAGTGGCAAATTTAAAGACAATATCTAAATACTTCCCAGAATTTAAGGGTGCAAGAGCTAGAAATTTAACCACAAACACCAAAAAATACATAAATAAAAGGAAGAAGGGAGAAAATAAATATAAAAGGTAAAATTCTTCATTTTTCACAACGAAGAGATACTAGATTACTTAAGATTCATCAAAAAATAAACTTGAGCATAATATATATATATAATTAGGATAACATTCAGCAGAATTAAAAATAGAAAAGGTCTGTCTGAGGAAAGAAACTAGTTGGAAAAGGTAGAATTACTTTTCATTATATAACTTTGTGCACTACTCAAATTCTTCCCAAAATAAACACATACACACATACACACACTCCAAACCATTACAATCCCCATCTCTAACCAGTACCAGAAAAAGACAGAGAAATTCTTTTTTCATTTTTTCCTTTTTCTACATCCCATGCACTATCTACCAACCTTTTTTTCTTTTTCCTGGTATTTCAGACAAGACACAATTAATCCAGTAGACTCAAGAACCACTCTAAACTCTTAATAAGATGTGATGATAGTAACAGCCTACATTTGTGTTAGAATTATCCAACACGCTCACATCCACTATCTCATTTAATCCTCACAACAATTTTGTGAAAGCAGATTTTTGAGATTAATAAAGTAAAATTCCAAAAGGTCTAAGTGATTTGCCACCCCCAAAAAAGCAAAGTAGGGAAAATAACATAAATGTAATAAATGAGTTAAAAAAAAATTTTAAATAACCTTCATATAGCACTGAAATATGAAAATGCTTTCCAAATGGATGAGAATAACATGAAAGAAATTAAACTTAGCAATACAAATAATTAGCCACTTTGGAAAACAGTTTAGCAGTCTACAGCTAAACATACAGTTAACATATGACTCAGCAATCTCATTCTTAGGTTATTTCCCAAGAAAAAAGAAAACACATCACATAAAGACAGGCACTTGAATATTCACAGCGGCTTAATTCATAATAGCCAAAAACTAGAAACAACCCAAATGCTCATCAACTGATAAACAGATAAATAAATTTGCCCAGGTAGCGGAATACTACTCAACAATATAAAGGAAAAAAAACAAAAAAATAAATGGATCCTCAAAGTATTATGTTATGTGAAAGTACCCTGACATAAAGGACTACATGTATGATTCCACTTATATGAAATTCTAGAAAAGCAGAATTATAGAAATAGCAAATAAATGACTGCCAAGGTTGAGGGAAGAGGACTGACTGCAGGGGAATGAGACGACTTTCTGAGGTGACAAAAATGTTCCATATCACGATTACAGGGCCTATTACACTACTGTATAAAATTCAGCAAAATTCATCGAAGTCTACACTTAAAATGGGTGAATTTTATTGTCTGTAAATTACAATTCATTAAGGCTGATTTTTAAAAACTCATTAATGTATAATCATACTTAACTATTGACGATAGCTTTTCAGCCTAAGTATTAACTACAGATCTTCAAAGAATATTAAAATCATTCAATTACTAAGAGGTAAGTTTTAACCAAAAAACAGATATAAAGAAACTTAAAAGCTCTGAGAATGGAATAGTCCTTGTCCTACTGAATTTGGCCATGTGGATAAACAGAAGTTGCCTGGCAACCAGTCCAAACTCTAGTCTAGATTTCTAATGAACACACTGACCACATAAGCAGGGGATCTCATGGAGGATAATCTAAGTTTCACACTGAAGAGTTTTCCCTTTAATATTAAAAAAAAAATGCATCGGAATTATTTATCTAAAGTAGGAGTCAACAAGAATAAAAATAGATAATGAAAAATTAAAATATGAAATTAAACAAACACACACACAGGCACACACACAACCCCTTTCCTCGCTGGTCTCTTACTTGAGGACTTTACTTATTTAACCATGGGATTATTGAATCGGTGGGTTTGTAAGGGAACCCCTCCCCCTTTACTAGTTTAAGCCCCTCCCCTGCCAATGCCCAAACTGACTTGCTATAACTGAACACTTGATATATTTACATGTCTTTAAATGTATGCAAGTTAGACACTTTTCTAGATTTTAAATCATTCTAAAGACATCTGTCTAAATTGTAGAATCTGTGGATATACAGAATAATACAACATGAACCTTCCATAATACGCATGCACACAATATACTAGAAAGCCAAAGCAACATAACTTGATTGTAATAGATCAAAATCAAGAATTACAAAGAATTTCTAAATAAAGAGCAAATTCCTAACACGTGTGTTAAATATCACGTCTATCTCAGTGGACATAGTATGTCACAGTTTACTTCATTAACAGCATCAGAAAAAAAAATACCAGCTTTCAGGACACCACTAACTGTTAGCACACTTACCGACCACATTATTTCCAGTTTTGTTGAACACTTACCCCTCTTCTGAACCCAACCTTCTTTCACAATGGTAACATCGCTCATGATGGCTCCCCTCTGAGCCCCCAACTTGGAGAAACGGTACTCTGTGATACCAGCTTTGGGGTTTGGAGTCTCTGCTGCTGCGGCCCTTCCCACTCTCTAGTGATGACTCAGCCTGGAAGGAAGTATTGAAGAAAGAATTTCTTTTTTTTCCATTCTTGCAACTCACATAGCAATAACAAACAACTAATTCTTTGTAAATGTCTTCAACTGGCCTGACCTCACATAAAAGTCTAACTCTTCAAACTGGGGAACTTATTTATTAAGTAGTTTTATAATGAATGCACTTCCCTGGTCTTGTGACAGATTTCAAATGAGAGCGAAACTTTCAACCTAAGAGGTTGCAACAAAAAAAAATGGCTTAGGAAAACCACTGTCACACCTACACAAATATTGTAGAAAATTTGCCTGATGATGTGTGTTTGAGGTGAAAAGGGAAGAGAATGAAAGTTTAGTGGACTAAAAGTAAATCTTTGTGTACGTTTAGTTTCAAAATCTCAGTAAATTTAGAAATAGTCATGGCATAGTAATTGAGAATGTTTTTAATTGCTGGATTTTATACAGAAAACAATGTGCTAAGAAACCAACATTTACGTATGCTTACTCTGCCTTGTTCCAAGAAATATTTTAGCTAGATTACAATAAAGAAAATACTATAAATAATATAAAATCAATTATTTTTTACAGTAGATGAAGCGGAACAAAGGGAATATGAAAGTAGAAAAGAAGTATGGTGTACTCAAGACATGTCAAGAACTATCACAGATGCTTTCATCTATTATTTTCAGGTAAACTTCACAACAACCCTATGAGGGTACAATTAACTCCATTTCATAGATGGGGAAACTGAAGCTCACAGAGACTAAGCAACTTGCCTGACTTCAACACAGTTAATGAATGGAGCCACCAATCTATCTGATTCTGGAGCCTGAATTCTTAACTCCAAAACTGTATTTCCTTAAGTAAAGATAAAAGGAAGCCAGAGTAAAAATCTACACATTTGTGAAAGAATGGCCCACAAATTTACCACAAAGCTTTCAGGAAGCAAAGCAAATAAGGAAATACAATCGGTTTCAGTATTTACTGAATCCATAAATATTTTTAAAAAGAAAAAAGTTTAGAAGAAAACAATTCTTCGTATGACAAAAATATGAAATTTAATACATAAGTCTTTATAACTTACGGTATAAAAAATGAAAGTCCTCAAAAATATCCTCACATATATACAGCAAATGAGTTTTACAAGCTATTTCTCATTGCCCCTCTCAATCTAAAAAAGGAAAATGCCAAGATAAAATTGAGTTAAAGCATTTACACAGAAAGGAACCAAAAAGGTGATATAGGAACCCAAGCATAAATTTTAGATAACCCGAAAAATGGAAGGATGGACTAGATAACCATACCATTTTCTCAAACTGGGTTTGGATAAATAGTGCATAGGAATAAGTTCAAGGTTAGACTCTCTAGCCATTACTGAACTAAATTACAGCTCTTTTTCCAATACAAATTAAGAACAGAGCCAAATCATTTAGCAGTCAGGAATGAAATTTAACATTCTCTTAAGAAAGCCAGACAAAGTCTGTGTGTCTGAATGGAAGACCTCCCCCTCGTGTGCCATGGGGCTGAGGGCAGTAAAAGACTGTCCTCAAAATCATCCAGGTCTGCTACTCTACAAAGGCAAAAGGGATGTTAGACTCTAGGTGTATTTTCCCAAAATATGTTTAAATACTACAAGAAATTCCAGAAAAACTATGAAAAAGGAGGTTAAAAAAAGAAAAAACATCCTTTGGTCAAATAGGTTTGAAAATTCTATTAACCATCTTTCTCTTTAAACATCACTATTACCATATTAAAGGTACAAAATATAATATATAACCTTATTTATTTCAGCAAATCCTAAACTTTTTTTTTCTTTTAGTAACATGTATTGAAATCCAGAGGAACACACTGTGAGAAACAGCCATAGGAAATGGCCACATAACTCAGACAAGACCTATTTCACCATTAAAAACAAGCCAAAAAAAAAAAAAACTTTCAGTAAAGAATCAAAACATCATTTTAATCTGACTTATGTAACTTCCTGAAAGAACTCAACATGGTCAACTGGCTACTTTAATATAGAGCTGGATAAATAACTGAAAGCGTTAACTCTATACAACATAATTACGACTGACCCTTGAACAAGAGAAATTTGAACTGTGCAGGTCCACTTATATTCAGATTTTTGTCTATAAATACAGTACCCATGTTTTCATTTTTCAGACCTTTAAATTAACTAGGGAGGGAGGAGAGCTTATGTCTGCTTAGAGATCACAACACACAGAATGAAAGGAACTAAAGTCTGAGTTCTGAGTCTATCCAAACTGTTTCAGCTTCCTGCCCTTGGATGAGTCATTTATCAATTCCTTTGTTTCTGAGGCAGATATAGCAGCGGGCAGATTTTTGACACGGTTGGGGGGAGTGGGGGACGCCCCGCCCCAGCACTGGTCAAGAGCCAACTGCATAAGGAAGTTAAATATTAGGGACACTTGCAAAATGATACCTTTAGAAGGACTGCGTTTAGACCTTCTCTTTGGTATACTTCCAGCAAGGGCCTCACATCTATCTATTAGGCCACTCTTGATTTCTGATATAAAATTATATACTTTGGGTAAATGAAAATTCCTATCTTAATATCCTTACAAATGGAAATGGACAAGATCAGCAATCAACACTTACCAATAAACCACAAGAATACATATCGAAGAAACATATACAATATACTTTGCTATTAAAATAATTTGTTTTAAATACCTTTATATAAAGAGCACTAGAAAAACAAAAGTATTTTCAAACTTGATTCTAGTTTTTTAAGTCGACATTTCATTGTTAGATTCTTAAAGCTGGAAGGGACCTTCTTTTTCACAGCTGAAGAAACAGAAGGCAAGACAGATGAAGTGACTTGCCCAATGTCACACAGCTACTTTATAAGAGAATCAAGACCAGAGAAACAAGCACACACCTTCCACTGGCATTGCCTCTTTGGAATAAAATAATACACTGAAATAATTCAGATAAATCCAAAATCAATGAATCATGTTTTATAAAGAAAGTTTCTAAAAACTAGTTTTTTAGATAAAGATGTCAATCACTGCCTATACATGTAAACTGTTCAAATGAATATTAAATCAATAGGTCAAAATTTATAATCTTCAAAGGGCCAGTGAACTCAGGCATTGTAGAGATCGCTCTATCCATTTCACGTTTTAAAATGTTACCAAATTCTATCCATAAACATAATTTTCAGCTTTAAAGTTGCTCCTGGATCTGTCCTGGCTAGAACAATGCATTCTTTAAGCACAACCTGCAAGTCCTTCAACGGTATACTACTCTAGAATCATAATCAATAGGCCAGAAATAAACAATGTCTTTAGTGTGTAGAGCCAATGCTACTTGACTCTCAAGCAATATCCTTTGATCTACTTTTCCAACAGTGGCAACACCTGCACCAAGTCAAATACACTCTCCCACTCAGTCTTCCAGGTACTAAAAACACTAATCCCTGAAATGTTGGGCTGGACTTTTAAGTCTGCAGTCTGTTTCCTAAGATAGAGTGAACTTAACCTCCTCCTACAAACCTAACTTCTCCAGAAATATACTCTATCCAATAAATTAAAACAGACAAAATTTGGTTTTTCTTTTAAACCCACTGCATTAACCATTCATTCATTACTAGATAATCTAATTTTCCCATTTTTATAAAAATTTCATACAAAATTCTTGGTAGATTCAATTTAGAATTTACACAAAGCAGTTATACTAAAAGTATTTTCATATAACATTATCTAAGAATTTGATGATAATAATAATTACATTTGAATGTCATTTTACAATTCACAAATATTTTCACATCTCTTACCTCAATCAACACATTATGATCTAGCAAAGCAATCTGATGCTGCCTGGCACATAAGAGAGGCTCAACAAATATGGAATAAATGAATGACTGGATAAGTGAAAGAACAAAGATGAAGTTTTAGACAACTAATAAAGACAAAGCAAATTAATACAAGTCAACAAAGAGAATGGTATGACGACAAAAAAAAAACCCTGAACTTAAAACATTATGGAACCACCTACTTATAAATAATTAACATTACAATAAATACTCTTCCCTAATCATTTAAAGTATGTTTCCTATAGCCTTGCATTAATTTTAAGAATACACATTAAAATTTTTAATTTTGATATTTTTTCACTCTTTTTGTTGAGATGGTCAAGTTTCAATTCCCAAACAAAACAAGCATCAACACTGCCCAAAACTATCCACTATGGAAGGAAAAAAGGGAAAGAATGGCATATTTTCCTAATAATACTTTTAAGAATTTTTAAAAGATATGTTATTTATGGTAGCCAACCATTCAATTTTAAGCAATAAACTTCTTCTAACATCTTTTTAAAATACAACTCACTCAAGAAAATATACGTGTATATATGTGTTTATTCAGTTAATAAATATGTATTGATTGTCTACTCTGTGACAAGAACTATATTGAGTCTACAGAGGGCAAGCAAAACATATATTTATGTGTACATATGTTTATTCAGTTAAAAAATATGGAGACGATATATATTGGTTGTCTACTCTGTGACAAGTACTATATTGAGTACACAGAGGGCAAGCAAAACAAAGTATTTCAAAAATCTTTTCTAAACCTGTAATGGTTTATTATCAAAGTGCTTTCACATATAGCTTCTCATTTAACTCTAAGACAAATCTGTGCAACAGCTACCACACCTACAATTTTGAAGCTAAGAAGACCATAAGCAACCAATAATGCTATTATTTCCCTACAGTTACCAAAACAAGTCGGTGACAAGGAACAAGAATGACCATCTGCAATTCAAGTCTTTTAACAGTTTAGTACACTTCCTACAAATTAACCCAATGTGAACTCTCAAAAATATGTTCAACACTTGCAAGTAGTTCTGAACATTTTTTTCTGTAAATTACATTGCAGAAGTCCAGTAAAGCATGTTTTCAAATAAACTGGAAGTTAAATATAACTGTTGCATCACAAATCAAATTTTAACAGAAGACTAAAAGTACGTTGACATAAAGAGCACTCCCAGCAATTTGTTTTTACAAAGAAGAACAAAATTCCCACATTAATAATTTCCTGCATGTTCATTTCTAAGTGAAAAGCCACAGTACCATTCTATAATACAATCACCTATAAACTACCGTAATTTGGCTGTAATTGATAACATGCACATTTTTAATATACTTTAGATACACCAACCAAACTAAATTAATGAAAAACTAATGTCCAAAACAATAGAATGTTGCTACTCTGCAATACGAATGATGGTCAAGGGTGACCATAATATAATTCTATGGTATTTACTGATTTTAAGAAATAGGTAAAACTAATATATGCCATAATAAATGCATAAGACCATATAAAACTTTTAAAAGGATTTGAGAAAGGAAAAATATTGAAGTGGAAGGGAAATTCAAGGTAAACTGATCTCTAATAAACTCTAGGCCAATCTGTCCTTCGAAGAGTTGTGATTCTGCTAAAAATATATCATAGAAGTGAGCCATATAGTTTGGCTCACTATATATTTTGGAATACCTTTCCTCTCTTCAAACCCCAACACACTTCGGATTTTCTTAGAGTTCTTTCTACAGATATCTTCACTGTTTCACACTATGGCAAAATAAGCATAGGCAAGATTTCTAACTTTCAAACAAAATATCAGTTATTCTAAACGTCCGATTCTTAAAATGAACTTCATAAACTTTGAAATATCTATACAAAACCTAAAGCACTTCCCCCTCTCGTCTACTTAGGGCATGCGAGTGCCGTTTCAACCAACACATCCATTATTAATCAAATAAAGAAAGCAATTTCTGTTGAGTGATATATTTAATATTCTAATTTAAAACAACTATGAAAATTCGTATTGGAATCCTCTGGCTCACCTACACCACTGGCTCGCCTCAACCACTGCACAATCATAAAACAAAAAGAATCCACACATACACACAATTCCACTGGCGTATGGCCCATTAAATGCCAATAATCAGCTTGACAGGTTTTACTCCTAATTATACTGATAGTCCAACAGTAGATATGGAACCCTATACCAAAGTTCATCACGATGGTGCATCAGAGAGAGGACAGGACACAAAACTTGGGTCCTTGTTCCCACCTCTGCCCCACCCAGCGAGATGCTGTTTAAGATCCTTTAATTCCCTGTGCCTGTCTGCTTAACCATAAAACTAAAAGTGTAGCATTAGATGAACTCTGAAGAGCTCTTATCTATGGTTCTTCAAGTTCAAAGCTACTGAGTATCTCTTTCACTATAGATGGCCTCCTAGGTGACAGTATTCTAACTATACACAGTCCTTGCCTGCTAAAGGTTAATACATAGTTGAGAAGATAAAACATTCGCACATCAATTCCACTCAGACAAAATTTGGACGAAATTCCAATATTGGCAAAATACCATCTTCCTCCCCTTCCCATCCCTTAACTCCCAAATATAATCAGAGGCTTTTTCAATTAATATAGGGAAGAAAAAGTATCATCTGAAAATCCTCTAGTGATTTCTTCTGGTAAAAAGGCAAATTTTTTTTAAATTTCCCCTTGAATATTAGCAAAGGAGTTTAAAAATGTGAAATATCTGTAATTGGTGACAAATAAATATAAAGACTATAGAAAAAAAGGACAAAAAAAGCAAATCTACACATCAAGAAGTATATATTAATTGACCTATCGACAACTATTTGAAGATTTCCTGGCAAAGGAAATGTGTTTACGTCTAATGTATTGAAAGACTATGGCGCTACAATAAAACATGTAAACAAATGAGGCATTTAGTTCAGCATTTAAAATGAAAAAAAACCTTATGGATCAGTCAATATTCCTTTTTTTACCATATTATTTTGATTTCCATGAAGTTTATTGAACGACATGATTAAAATTTAGCACTGTCACTGTGAACTCTAAAGTACAAACAGGTTAGGAAAAACACTAAAAGAAAAAGTGCCTCAAAATTAGGAAAGTTAAAATGAAATGGATGTTTAAAATGCCAGAAAAAATATATTCTCCTGTGACAATCACTTTCAAAAGTTGCTGAGAAGATTAAATGAGTTTACACATGCTAAGCACATATAACAGTGCCTGGAACTTACAAGGTGCTCATCAGAAACCCGCTAGCATTAACTCTAAACCGAATCTAGCTTTATCATAGGTAAACGACCATGACAAAAATATTTAACATCAGATGATCAGATGATTTAGGTGACTACAGAAAAGTACATGCTACATGAAACCAAGATTTAGAATACTGACACACACACTGAAACCTGCAGTTAAAAAGAGAAATTTTAAATAATTTAAATAATTATTAACCAAAAATTAGTCATGTGCATTAACTTACGTTAACTTAAGGAAAATAAAAATGTCAAACTGCAAGGCTGATCTGGTCAAAATGAAATGGTTTCTTTTTCTGTCTTGCATCTTATTCAACTCTAAATGGTTCTAAATTAAATATTTTTTAGTGCTTAAAACTTAATCACACTATAAAGACTAGATCCTATCAAATCATGCTACAAATCCAATTAACACGTCATTAACAATAATTGCCTTATCTTCCCAAGGGTGAATTTTAGTACTAAAAGGTATAACAAAAGAAAAGGTAGCTATTTTTTCATAACAATATGCAAAGTTTAAGTAAATCTTAAACTTCCAAAAAAATCAATTTGTAAAACCACCTCCTACTTTTGAAAAAACCCAAATTACTGGAAATTTCCATTACATTTTTGTAAGAAAGCAAATCTCTCATGTTCAGATAGAAAGCTAAAGTTTAAAAAGGTCTTAAATCCTTACTTTGTACCTGACTGTATGCTAAGTACATCTGTCCTATAAGTTTAACCAAAATATGTTTAGATTTGCAGTGATTCTGAAAACAAATTCACTTTCTAACGGTAGTGATTTTCTGGATGAAATGTAAATAGTAAAAGTTTTTAATCAAATCATCCCCTACCACACAGTTCACACTCAATATTTGTTGAACGAATGAAATCTTATTTAAAATATGTAACAGCCATTAAAATTACATAAAAACAGCCAAAGCAGAACCCGTAAACAGCATGACATACGCAACTTAAACTAAGAATCAAGGTAAAAATTAATATTAAATTGGAAATCAATTCACTAAAGCAATTATTACAGAAAGGCTAAGTAAGACTAGGAGACAAAATGAATACAAATAAGTTTCATAAACTTTTTGGCAGAATCTCTTTGGACAAGATATTTTTTAAATGCTATAAGAAAACACAACTACATACTGCAAATATTCAGTAGAAACATAAAACTAGAACTCTACATTGACCTAACGTCCAATGTTGTCTCATTCCTGCGATAACAGCATTTCCCTCACTTTAAAATTAAAAGCTCAAGCCAATCAAAGACATTGAAGTAAACCCTTGTGAGGAAAACAAAAAACAAATCTTCAAACACAGTCTTACTGGTAAACTTTCAAAGTCAAGATTATGTATTAGCAAAAGAAAAAGCATCTACAGTGCTGACATATACTTTGCAAATAATTGCACATTCCTCAAATAATTTGGAAAACTAGTAATACTAATAACTAGATATCTCAATAAAGGATGTTTTCACGTTTCAGGCAACTATCTCCCAGAATATACCATTTATAACATATTTTGCAATGGCAAGTGCCGAAGACAAAACTTCCTAAACCGTCTTTATGGAATTTTTTTTCTCCCCTCCTTTTCGCTTTTTCAACTATTTCCTAGCAATGTATAACCTAATTTAATGAGTCGCCACCAAAAGCAAAACCCAACGGTTATCTAATAACTGAAGAGTCCACGAAAAGATAGAATATGATCATGATTTACCAAAGATGGAACATGTATCTACACTGATGACTTGAGGCGGCTGCCAACGTATTAACTACAAAAAGTCATTATTTATTCTTTAGCTTCAAGATGAACTAAGAAAAGTGTGAAGATTTTATGAAGACTAGTAATTAACACAGATACGTAGATTTCACTGTTGAATTTACTTGTTAATGTCATCAATTACAAACTACTGGGCTTTCAACCAATTACCACACTGGTAAAACGTGTTGGTTTTAGTTTCATAACATTATTTGACGGAAGAAATATGAGTACCCCCGGCCTTGACTTATGGGTAAGTATTTCCTCTGCTTTCAGAAGGTAAACAGTAAATACCGGTATTGAGAACCTGGCCCTAAACAGATTCCCGGGAAATCCCAAACAAGGGGTGACCCCGCCTAGGAGTCAGGGCGACCACATCAACCAGCTCGGCTTCAACTTTAGGCTTGGAAGGGCCCCCCTAGCATCATGGCTGATGCAGACCGATGCGCAGAAGGAGGAGGTGGACGAGGAAGAGGCTGGTTTGTTTACTTGCAGCCAGAGCCGCCGCCGCCGCCGCCGCCGCCGCCAGCAGCGACAGCATCACTGGATCCGCCAAAGCCAGCATCTTCCGCACATTTCTATTCTTAGCACACAACTCCCGAGCGGATCAAAACCCCACTACTATTAAAAACACAGACAAGCACGTTCCCCACCTCCCACACACCCCCACCCCACCAGCGCCGTCTCTTCCTGTGCGCCGGCGGCGAGGGGGTGGGGGTGGGAGAACGAGACCCCCGGGGAGCCGGCGCATCCTCGCTTCCCCCACCCACGCGCAGGCAGCCCCCTCCCCCACCCAAACGCCCTAACCCAGGCGCTCCCCGCGTTACATAACCCCGCCGCCACCCCAGGCCGAGCGGGCCCCCTCCCCACGCCGCCGGCCGGCGGGGAGGGTGAGGGGAGGGAGCGAGAGTGGCGCAGAGACCGGAGGCGCCGGGCCAGGGCGGCCCAGACCCGGAGCGCACCGCTAGGCCGGGAACACCCTCCCCGGCTTCCCCCGCAAAGTGAGGGGTGCGGTCCGTCCGCGCCGGGCATCCCCGGCCTCCCCACCCGCGTCCGCACCCCAGCCCCCGGCGACCCAGCCCCCGCCCACGCCCCCGGCGCAGTGACAGGCTGGACGCCCCCACCTCATTCACCGACCGCCACCCCCGCCCGAGGGGGGCCCGGGGGGGTGCGGGGGCGAGAGTGGGGGGCGGTGGCTGTTACCTGCAAAGGCGGCGGCGGCGGCGGCGACCCCGCAGCTGCTCGGGCGGCGGCAGAGGATGGAGCCGGGGGGCGGGGGGAGGAGAGGGGGCGACTCGGGGGTCCCCCTCCCTCCTCCTCCCCTCCTGTCCTCCCCCCACCCCGCAGAGCCTCTGGCCCCCTGGAGCCCGGTGCGGCCGGCGGGAGGGCAGGCGGCGGGCTGCAGGGGAGGGAGGGAGGGAGCCGGCCGGGCCGGGCCGCGGAGCTGGAGCGGGAGGCGGCGGCGGCGGCGGCGGCGGCGGCGGCGGCGGGAGGAGGGAGGCGGCGGGGGGAGGGGGCGGAGACTCTACGTGGGAATCGGATCTCGGCTACAAATTCAATTCATCACCAGAAAACTCCGCTCGGGCGGGGGCCGGGTCGCGCCGGCGAGGCGAGGTGAGGCGGCGGCGGCGGCGGCGGGCGGAGGCTCAGGGCCCCGGCCGCCCAGAGCAGGTCGGGGGTCTGCGGCCTCCTCTCGGGCCGCGCCCCGCTGGGGGGGGGGGGCGCCGCCGCCTCCCCGCCCCCTCCTCCCTCCGGGGCCGCCGCCGATCAGCTCTTGCGGCCGCCGCCGCCGCCGCCGGCGCGGGGCTTGTTGTTGACTTTGAGGAAAACTCCTGACGTCAGGGGCTGGCGCTCCGCGACTGGCGGGAGCGGTTTCCCCGCGTCCCCGGCCGGCCTGCCGCCTCTGCCCCCTCCCCGCAGGCCCACGTCCGCGGGCTTCCCCGCGCCCCCAAGCCCGCGGCGGCCCGCGCCCCCTCTCCTCTCGCGAGAACACCCCCCAGCCGGAGCCGGGAGCGGGGCGTCGTTTCTGGGCGGGAAGTAGCGGGTTTCCCCCGCGCCCTCGTGGCGTGCGGCGGGCACCCGAGGCCCGGGAGCGGAGGCTCGCCGCCCTCCTCCGCGCTCGGCCGGGCCCCGGGTTTCTCCCGCCCGCGGCAGCTCGGGGGGGGGGGGGGTCGGGCCGGCAGCGTGAGGGGCCTGGACCCGAGGCCCCCGAGGTGGGCGGTGCCCTGTGGGGACGCGCCCCCGGGAGCTGGAAGCCGGGCGGGAACCGACCCCACCCGTCTGCACCTCGGGGGTCAAACCGAAGCCTAAACCCGGCTCCTGACTCCCGGGAGACCTTACGGTCCAGTCCAAAAACACCTCTTGGAAGAGCCATCTCGGCGCTTCCTGTAAGCAGGCACGACCACACTGTGAAAAGCTTGCGGTAGAATCGAAATTCAATCTTAAAATTTCACACTTTTTAGAGATACTAGTTTTCATTGACTTTGGGGAAGCCATGATGTATTGCATTCACTACGAAGGAGATACCATTTTTCTTTGGAAGTTCATAACTCCTGAGAATCTTTGCAATGGAGAGGCTACTTTTTGCAAAATGGTCGTATTTTTTACTATCCATCATACTCCGTGAAGTTATAAAAGACGTTTATTTATTTTTTTTTTCTGACAGAACACTGGGGGAAGAAAAAAACTGTTATTTCGCCACGTGGATGTACCTTGTTATTTCTCCCAGTGCAAGATTAGTTAGTGCTTTTGGCTTCTTTCTGTAGAAGAGTTGCACCTGATGCGCAGTTCCTACTCGTGTCCTGACAACTCTGGCGAGGCAGTCATTGCTTTATGCTATATCCCTGGTATTTACATGGGGAGTTGTATTTATACGCCTATGTCCACAGCTTTTCAAAATGCACACCTATAGGGATTGTGGGCAGAACTAGCTAATGGGAATGAAAGGGCCTTTTAAGTCAGTTTTCTCCATTAGTAAAACATTTTCTGACCGGTTCAGAAGAAAATTTGCCATTTTAAGATAGACAATCCACCTGAGAGAAAGTCCTCAATTACTGCTTTTCTCCTTTTTCTCTATTTCCCAGCTCGTCATGTTCTACTCAGTTTATCTGTGTATAAAATATATGTAATTTATTGCCATAATTATGAGACCTCTACCAGTCCCTATTGGTAAAATGATTCCATTACAGATTTCTTGCTTGGGAATAACAAAAATGGGTCAGATTTTTTATTCTATGATAACCCAACCCACTTTTTATTTTTAAGAAAATGTTCCCTATGATACCAGCGCTGAAAAGTGTCTCAAAACCCCTTTAAATATTTAACTCTGAGAGTTGTGATAATCTGATTTATTACATATCTCTTAAAAGTCGCCATTGTCATTTGCTTCCGCTTTTAACATGAACATATTTGTGTGAACCAAATTTGTCTTGTGAGCCATCCTGCCTCAAAATATTTCTTATAGTCTCATAAGAATGTATTAAATCCTAACCGGATTAAACCCTAAAAGTAAATGTGGTATAAACTACAGAGGATTCTATACTCTGGCCTGCATGTATTTGAAAAAATGTGAACTTTTATTTCTTCTGTATTTTGTTCTGCTATAGCAGTTTCATTACTTTCTATAATAAAACCATATCACCTTTTATTATAGAATTATTTATTATAGATCTGGTATTTCCTTAAGTAGCGTTGTTCTTTCAGACTCTACCACCTTGAATTTGGGAGAATTTTCCAGGTGTGATATGATGTGTATGCAGCGTGTATGTGTATGGTACGGTGTGTATACAGCGCCTATGCCAGATTTCTCCTCCTCATTGTCACCACATTCCAATCCTACTGGTAGTGGGAACGTGTCCGTCCACAAAAATATCCCTCCTAAATTCTGGAGGAAAGCCTTCATTCTTTATTAATTCAGAAATTCTTAAGGCTGACCTCTCTCGGTGGTGGTAATGTATGCATCTTAAGAAAAATATTCTCTCTTCTTGACTACCAATGAGTAAATTACCGAGACCTGTTACTTAGTACTTGCACCATTTCTTGGGAGTAACTTAAACTAGAAGGCACAATTAGAATTTCAGAATAAAAATATGTTAAAAAAGTGCTTGATGAATAAATGAATGAAAGGATGAAAGGACAAATCTGTGTCCTACGTACAGTTTATACAATACTTTCTTCTGGGGAAGGCTTATTGGAAAGATTGGGAATACACTTTGGAGACTCGGAGATCTGAGTTCAGATCCTCTCTCTAAAGAATTTAGGTCTCAGTCAGGTTTCTTAACTTTTCTAAGCCTTAATTTCCTCCTCTGTGAAATGACAGTTAAAATTGCTTACAGTTAAGAGTTCAATACTTAGTTTGAGAATTAAATGAGATGAAATATTAGCTAGTATCCAAAACATAGTGAGTGGTCAGCAAGCTAAAATTCCTTTATCATAACATGAACATATTTTTTAACACTGGCTAGCACAACGAATAAATACAAACATCTATGCTGGGGCATTCCCATTGCAGCTTAGAGGTAACAAAGCCAATTAGTAACCATGAGGATGTGGGTTCGATCCCTGGCTTTGCTCAGTGGGTTAAGGATGCGGCATTGCCATGAGGTGAGGTGTAGGTTGCAGACTTGGCTCCGATCTGGCATTGCTGTGGCTGTGGTGTAGGCCGGCAGCTGCAACTCAGATTCAATCCCTAGCCTGGGAATTTCCGTGTGCCTCGGGTCAGCCCTAAAAAGACCAAAAAAAAAAAAAAAAGCAGGAAGTATTTTACCAAGTACAGGACCAAGTCACCCAGCAGGAAGCTGCTGGCATGTGTTTAAGCCTGGCCGTCCGGTGGCTCTTTGGAGAGCTGCTTCTGGGCTTCTCGAATCTAACCCCTATGATGACATGAGTAATGCACCTTTTCTTTTAGCTGCCTCCTCCTGATCCTCAACTTCTGTTTCCTCAGCCCTGTTGTAGTCTCCCTATTGGAGTCCTCTCACCCTCTGACAGAAGGTCTCCTAGCCGGGACCCAAGATGGGTCCAGCCAGCTCTTTCTCTCCCAGGGAAGTTTATCTGGCCCTCGTGAAATACTCACATATCCTTTGCCTGATAGACCGTTCTCTCCCTCAGTTCTGCCACAGAGGCAGCTGGGCAACCTGTTTCCAAGTTTCCACAGAATCCCGTCATTGCAGGAAATAAACACATCCCAAAACACATCCCAGGCTGTGCACATGATGCCACGAAAGCCCCTGGAAGCCCCCTGGCAGGAGCTGAAGACGCAGCTTCCATCCCCTCCCCATGGAGGTGGCGAGCTCAGGTTTCCCCAGTAAAACCCCTACACCAAACTCCTCTGTCCCAGCTAGTTGACATTCTTAAAGTGAAAGAGAGCATTTGAGTCATAAAATAAGTTTTGAATTATTTCTTTTATAATAGCTAACTTGAAATTTCACACTTTTTGTATCTGGGGCTCTTGCTTGAAATTTCAGTTAGAAATTCCTATTCAAAAAGCATATTCTCTCTACAGTATAAATATTTTCCGCTTCTTTTTTTTGCCTTTTTTTTGTCATTTTATGGCTGCACCCGCGGCATATGGAGGTTCCCAGGCTAGGGGTCTAATCGGAGCTGTGGCCACTGGCCTGCGCTGCAGCCACAGCAACGCAGGATCCGAGCCGTGTCTGCAATCTACACTACAGCTCACGGCAACCCCGGATCCTTAACCCACTGAGCAGTGCCAGGGATCGAACCTGCAAATTCATGGTTCCTAGTCGGATTCCTTAACCACTGCGCCACGATGGGAACTCCTCCGCTTCTTATTTAGATGTGTGCTCACATGTATAAAAAAAATTATCAGCTATTACCGAAAAAATATATTGAGGTTAACAGGTGTTCAAGGCACAAACTTAAAATCGTATCTTCTCTGTATATGTTTATATTTATGTTTGACAAATATGTGACAACAAATTGCCTGTTTCCTACGTTGTTACCCACATTAATTATATTAAATATTTAGACTCATCCTTGGTTAATTTTTCAATGTTTTTTCTTAAAAAGCCTACATTTGAACACTATGAAATTTAATCTCTAAAGAGCCTGCTATATATAAATATGTCACAAAATCAAAAATAAAAATATGGAAGAACAATTTGTACTGAGAGTTGGTCACTTGGCTAAGGTTACATTGAGCCACAGAAACTGCTGGATACTGGCATCAAGTCAGATGGATTTTTTTTTTTAACAATGTAAGACTGCCTTGATTTTCCGTTAATGTCTGTGATGACCAAAGGTGAGTTGCCTTCCTTTATTCTGTATCAAAATATAAAAGATTCCGAAAATGATTGGGCTTTGGTGTCTAGCTTAAACTCAGCTTTATCTAGTTCCAGTCAAAGTGGGATTGTGAGTCTTGAATGGAGAAGTCAGAGAATAACAATTTGCTAAACACATGTTACACTTGCCTACAGAATTTCTCTTCTAAAAAGTTACCTCCTTATAGATGCCTGCTTCTAAATACCCAAGTTTATATGACATCAGAATTACACGACACCTACAAACTTTACTGATGAGCAAAAGCTTCTTTAGATGATTCATAAGGGAAAACTTAAAAAGAATGGAGAAAAAGGCAAAGTCCCCAACTTGTGTTATTCTTCATGTACTTTCTCCTTAGTGATGGGTTATTATAATAACCTCTTTTTCTGAAACTTCCAGTCAGAGTTTCATAAAAACCTATTGGCATATTCGCCTAGTCCTATTGTCTTCCCTGCCGAAATATTTTACACCTCAAATCATACAGTTCACTTTTTAACATTCATTTCAACTTAATTCCATAAACACTTGTTGTCTCCCTATACAAAGGTCTAGAGAAAGAGATGAGTGCAGCCCAGTACCACCTTCAGGATGTTCTATCTATCGGGAGACCACCAGAAGCAAGCAACTATAATACAAATAAATGCATAATTTATAATAAATAATAGAAAGCTATATAGAGGGATAAGAGAACACACCCACACCGTGGAACAATTAACAGCAGGATGAGAGGGATTAAGTCAGGTCAACCTAAAGAGAGGTTAATAACACTTTAGCTGAGCTTTAAAATGAGGTCAAAATTTGACCCGGCAGGAGGAGACATTCCAGGGAGTGAAAAAAAAAAACATAGAAAAAAGCCAGAAAAATTATATCAAGGTCTCCAGGAAAAAGGAAATGGGTGCAGGGAAGGTGTCAGTGACATGAAGGCATTGGAGCTGGGCTTGATGAAGAAAAACCATGAGAAAAAAAATTAAGAGTCAATATTTATGTAAGCACGTTGGAGACGTAGAAGAAGGAAGAATCTCCAGAAGAATTTATGATGTAGCGTCATCAGGACAGAGTGATTAGAGGGTGAGCAGAGGAGTAGTGAAAAGAAAGTTGAAGTCTAGAATTTTGCCCTCCTAGGCCTGGGAAGAGGAGTGTGTGTGTGTGTGTGTGTGTGTGTGTGTGTGTGTGGCGCACGCACACTATGGTTGTTCTTGCTTGTGGGGAGGGGTTGTCAAGAGGCAAAGAGGGAAAAGGAGAAAATAAGCTCTTGTTTAAATGCTAAAATTGACATTCACCTGTAAGACTTCCTGATAGCTACAGTAATAAACACAGTAGCTAACGTGATAGAGGGCTTGCTCTGTGCCAAGCACTGTGTCAAACACTCTACAGAAATTAACTGCTTTAATATCAGAGGTATTTGAGGATATGAAAATATGGAGGTCTGACTAAAGGACTTGGTCTGAAGGTTCATGTCTGCATCAGAGCATGGGGTACATGGCACCAGCAGCTGTGTGATAGAAGAACTAATCCTTGAGAGACACTCATGCTTGAGGGCAGTAGGAAATGGGGGAAAAATAGCCATGTGAGTAAGGAGAGGAGCAGAAGTTATAAGAGCCAAGGTAGAGAGAGTTTCCAAAAGGGGCATCGGAGCTCCTGTTGTGGTGCAGCGGGAACAAATCTGACTAGTATCCATGAAGAGGCAGGTTTGATCCCTGGCCTCACTCACTGGAGCCAGGGGTCCGGTGGTGCTGTGAGCTGGGGTGTAGGTCACAGACGCAGCTCAGATCCTGCGTTGCTGCAGTTGTGCTGGTGTAGGTTGGCAGCTGCAGCTCTGATTTGACCCCTAGTCTGGGAACCTCCATATGCCGTTAGTGCGGCCCGCAAGAGCAGGAAGAAAAAAAGAGCAAGAAGGGGGAATGTGTATTTGCCAGTGGAAACGCTGCAGAGGAGGTTAAATAAAAGAGACAATCTGATTATGTCTCTACTGAATTTTACAACTGGGGAGTCACCGGTTAATTTTATGGAAGCAATTTCATGGTGTAATGGAGTTGAAAGCTTCACTCAACTGAGTTAAAGAGAAAATGGCCAATTGAGGGAGCGGCGTATGGAGTGATGGGAGTGGGAACTAATATTTATGGAAACCTCCTAGGAGCTGGGTTCTGTCCTGGCGCTTTGCTTACGTGTGACAGGACGCGCTTTTGAAATAGCAACCTTTGTTTTCTGGTTTCGGAGTTCCCTAGTTCTTCCTTGCCGTTTACAGAGCTAGAAGATCACGGCCCCAGGACACAGCCCGCAGAGAGGACGGATGTGGAAAGGAGTCCTTTCTCGGTTTTGTGGTTTCCAAAGTCAGCCCTTAGTGGGGAAATGGAAGTGACTTCTAAGCTTAAAACAGCAGACGTGATAATATGCGACGCCAAGGAGGAGCCTTCTCTCACTCTGTACCAGCACCTCCGGAAAGCTCCTCCGGCTAACAGGAGGCGGAGAGTCCAGGAGTGGATGGAAGGGTCTCTGGGGAAAAGCCAGCTTTATACCCTGCACTATGGGACCAGCTCAAGTGGGAAAATGAATAAATAACCTGACAGCCTTTGGGATTCCCCCCTCCAAAAAAAAGAGGGAAGTTGTGTTTCTTTCCTTGTGAGAGCCTTCATGGAGGGACAGACCAGAGGCTGACTTGTCCCCGTGGTTAATGTAGGTATTCGGCCCCCACAGAGCTTTCTGGGGCTCAATGTGACTTGGGAGAAACACAATTCCTGTGTGACCAGCATTGCTAAGGTTTAGGCAGGTATCTGAGATCCCTATGGTCAACTGTGATGCAGAATCAGCTTTGCAGTTCCAGCACACCAGCAAATGACACTGAAGGGACTAAGGGACAACTCAGCAGCAAGGGGCTACTGAAATGACCAAAAGCTCAGAAGATGCTAGCGTGTACACACAAGATCAATGGCCCGTTCTCTTCTCGTCACTCATGCCATGTAAGCCATTCTCCCACTGCCTTACCTCCAAAACGTCATCACGACCCCAGGCAGAAAGGAAGATTCTACCACCTAGTTAAATGGAGACTCAGTAAACTTCAGTTCTAGGGAAAAAAAAAAAAGCATGAAATAATGCCATTTGCAGCAACATGGATGGACCCAGAGATGATCATACTAAGTGAAGTAAGTCAGAGAAAGGCAAATATCATATGAGATCGCTAATGTGGGATCTAATATAAGTAATACAAAGGGACTTACTTAAAAAGAAAGAAAATATTTTAAAATTAAAAAAATAATCACAAGAAAATGGTAGCATTTACATTATAAAATAATTTTCAGTTTTAAAAAGTTATCTCTATAGCTAATTAATTGAATAAAGAAAATCTCAAAAATGATGGTTGCTTTTCAAACTCAGTGTTTTAATATTATCTTTATAAAGATTAGTTGAAATGTGCATGAAACTTTTACGCTAAAAATGAAAATAAAGAAGAAAAGAGTAAAAAAAAATAAACATGGCACTCTCTACCCTATAAAGATTGACAAAGAAAAAAATGGAACTTACAAAAGAGAAACTGACTCAAATATTTTGAAACCAAATTTATGATTACCGAAGGGGAAATGGGGGGGGTGGGGGGAATTAGGGGGTTTAGATTGACATATACCCAGCACTATATATAAAATAAGTACCAAGAACCTACTGTACAGCACAGGGTAAACTACTCAATACTGTATAATAACCTATATTATTATACAGTATAAAAGAATCTGAAAAGGAATGGATATATGTGTATGTACAAGTGATTTTCTTTGTAGTACACCTGAAAGAAACACAACTTTGTAAGTCAACGACACTCCAATAAAATTTGTTTTAAAAAACACACTTCAATTTGGGAAGTTAAGTTCATGCCCACAGTATCTCTTCCATGACACTTAGCCTTCATTACAACTTTATTAAATAGGAATTGCCATTCCCACATTACAAGTGATGAAATAGATTCAGAGAGATGGAGGAATTTTCCAGGCTAGCAGAGGATAAAGGCAGACACCTAGGTCTGTTTTACACGGAAGCCAGTGTTCTTTCCACCAGGCCACTTTGTTCTTTCAAAAAGTTTGACAGAGAAGAGGAATGAGAACCAGAAGGGGATCCAGGAAGACTTTTTTTTTTTTTTTTACAAAATGAGAGAAATGAGATAACATAAATGCAGAAAGGAAAAAGAGCTAGTTGAAGGAAAGAGATTGAAAATGAAGGGAAAGGGGGATTATTTATCAAGGAACGGTTCTAAAGGATACAGGAGGTGAATAAAGATAAAGGGATATACCTTGAATGGAAGGCAGGTACTTTTCCGAGATAAGAGAGAACTTGAAAGGGAGCTGCAGAGATAGAAAGACTTTTGTAGATGGTGGGAGAAACTTGACAGCATCAGTTCTTCACAGCGTGAAGGAGGAAGGGCCAAGTGGCAATACTTGTAGGATGCATGGAGGACGAAAACTGAATCATAACTCGCATTTTAGTGCCCCGAACAGAAGGTGGTATATGTCATGCATTTGATCGAGTTCCTTCAACATTGTCGTGGCATTATGCCCGGATCCACAACCCCTCCTTTGAGGACTGAAGCAGACATTCTCCAGCTGCTCAGAATGTTGGTCGCTGACACTTCTTAATGTCCCCTTTCCAGGAATTGCCCTCTACTGAGAGAGCGGCTTTACCCCAGAATATACCCTCTGCCCAGTGACTGTACCATCTGGGATGTAAGGTCTAGCTCCTTGCCTCAGTTCAGGACAAGCCTATAGGACCAGCCATACCACCAGACCCTTCTACTGATCTCCTAGCACACCGCCACTGCACACACACACACACACACACACACACACACAGAATCACACATGCACGTGCGCATGCACACAGCCATGAGCTGAGGTGCTTGCTGTGATTATGCTGCACTTCATCTCTGCCCAATCCTACTTCCTTCACTTCCCCACAGGTATTTCCCCAAAACTTCCTGCAGGCGCTTAGCCTACTCTTGGGTCCCTCTGACTGGGAGACAAGTCTGCTCCCCCCATGCTGTAAGAGCCTTTTGCAGGTGTGGTTTTCTGCGAGTGTTTTGTTTTGTTTTTTCCAGTTCTGGGGTGAAGTATTTGCAAGCTCACTTGTCTGCAGGCCGAAATGCACATTCTCCAACCCAAATGATACGAATGTACACCCGCTCTTTTCTTGGCCAGTGCCTGCCTTGTGTATCTATTTTTCAACTGGAATCCGTATTCACCAGTAGACAGGGGAGCTACATTACTAGCTGAAATTTTGGAAGTGGTAAAGAAAGATTTTTTTTTTAGTGTTTGGGTGGCTTGGGGGGGGGGTGAGAAATAGCAAAAATAACAATAAGTGTGAAAAATACACATGATATGGAATCTAAAATTTTTTTAAATGGTTCCAACCTTTAGAAACTGTCCATGAACTCCAGTCCTAGAGGCAAAGTTATTCCTAAGAGAAGGGGCGAATCACAAAGTGAACCTCCCTGGTCCCCCAGTCATTAGATTTAAATCACTGTTCTTTATTCTCCAAATTTTTGGCTTAATTCAAAAGAGTCATAAAGAACCAAGAGTGTTGGCTCTGTTACAAAGAAGAACTGCATCAGTTTTTTTTTTAAACCAGTTTTACCATTAACTTAATTACTTTTTATTACCTAAAGATAAGTGTGTTAAATGGATCCACATATCAAAACATCTAATATAGGTTTGCAGAAGTGATGGTGAGGACGACACTATTTTTATTAAAGCCTATTTTTAAATTACTTTAATTTGGCCTCATTTTACCCCCAATTACCCTTTGAGATAATTTTTCAGGCCTAGCGCCAAGTTAAGGGTGGTTCTGAGGCTTTTTCCATAGCAAGTAATTCAGTCAGGTAAGATCTGGGTTTGAGAACGAATGAGATGAAGAAACCTTTCCATTTTAGACTGACTGAGGCTTTCAGGTGTCATATTTTACAGATTTCACATTCAGTGTAATTCAACCTCTGACCCTCATGTTTGTTATTCCACAAACTCACCAGAAATAATAAGGTTTCAAGAGCTAGAAAGCATGTATTTGCTTTTCTCATCCATATGAGTCAATGTTAGGCTTTCTGAGGTACCGGTAAGTTTGATGAAGTGAATCCACATATTAGTTGTCGCTCACCAATTGTATTGCTTGTCAATAACACTAGCACCAGTTCCCGCCAAAGCATCAAGATTTCCTATAAAAACAGAAGCTATGCAATTGTAATTTTTCACCTTTTGTAATAGGATTACGGGGTGCAGGAAATGGGGGGGCGGCAGAGAGGCCTTCAACTTCTCCATACGACTAGAATATTCCTTGCCAGTATGGGGTGAAGAATGCTTTGAGATGACAGAATGGCTCTGCTCTCAGAGATGACGATGGGTTTGCTCTGAGCTATCGACACTCGTACCTGGGCCTCTTGTGATCAATGACACACAATTTGGAGACGGCTGACTGGGGTTAATGGTGCAATCTGTGGCTTTGGAACAGAGTTCTTCTCTCTGTGAAACTAATTGGCCCATATGGGGATTAAACTGGTAACAGTGTCCTCATTTGTCAACTCATCTATTCAGTGTTTGAATCTGGTTACGTTTGAGTACTTCCCCCACTTCAACCAATGCATTTTCAGATGATAACATAACTTCAGAAAGAGGTAATTGCGTAAAATGTACAAGCTGTGTATCAACCCAAATCACTGTGAGAAAATCATTAAAAATTAAATAATTATATTCCTACTGGCAATTATTCTTAAGTAAATATCCCAAGCTGTGGGAAACAGAACAGGAGGTAAGTCTGCTTCTCATTAAGTATCTAAATTCTGTTGCAAATGCCAGAATTACTTTCAAAATTGTTGAGACATGCCCTCAGAGCACCCTCCTGACCGCCCAGTGAATGCTTAGGGGGGTGCCACCCCAACAGTCCCAACTCTTTCCCAAAACGTTGTTTCAGATTGGGACCTGACCTTTTTTCTTCACTTTCTTTTTCTTTGTTTCTATGCTCATCAAGGTTTTCTTTAATGCTGGCCCCAGAGTATTTTTGCATATCCATTTGCCAATTACATGATTAATGGGCTGACTTTAGGGGAAAAAACTCACTCTCTGCCACAAAATAGAGGCCCATCCTTCACTGTAGACTTTAATTCAGACTTCAAGTCAATTGAGGACATATCTTGACAATACAGCCTGATTAAATTCAAAGCTTCTTTTTAGATCAACTTAGATTTTTCTCTCTTAATTTTCTTTTGAGTGACCTGACGCCTTTGTCCAATTCAACTGATGCTTAATAACTGACTAACACAGATAAAAACAAGCCTCAAGTTGTCAGATTGCGCTATCCTGAAGCCTGCAGCATAGTGGACACAAAAAAAGTCAAACCTGTAAAAAACAGAGTAAAATGTTGCTTACAAGGGGATGGGGAGAGATAAGATAGATGTTATTTAAGGGTACAAACTGACAAATAAACCCTAGAGATCTAATGCACACAGTAATGAATATAGACAACAATATTGTACTATAATTATGCAGTGTTATACATATTGCTACAAGGGCAATCATATTACAGCATATAAATGCATCAAAGTAACCTGTTGTGCACCTTAAATTTACACAGTATTACATGTCAGATTTATAAAATTTTAAAAATAAAAAGGAAGAAAATGAGACTGAAAAAAAAAAAGGTTAAATAAGACGCCCAGATGGGATGGATAACAAGGAGCCAGGGTGTCAAGGTGACCACATTTAGATGCAATAGAAAAGCATTTTCTTTACATAAACTTTCATTTAGAAGCTACCTTTTCCTGCCAAAAAGATTTTTAAAATAAGCGAATTTTGACCAGTTACAGAAATAGCTAGCATTTCCCACAAATCGTGATAAAGACGCAGACACAAGAAAGTAACAGAGCAGTGCGATCCAACGAGAGTGTGAGATGTGGAAGAGCATCAGCAGAACCTTAGCAAAGAGAGAAGAGTTATGTGAACTTGACCAAAATATAGGAACTTATTTTAGCCCTATCGGCTCAATGTTTTCACCAGATCCTTAGTGAAGAGAAGTCGGAATTTAACATCAAAACTCTAAAGTTTGTAATTTATAAAAATCATTAAAATTTTTAAAATAAATAAAAATAAAAGATAAGATTTCAGTTGAAAACATCAAAAACAGAAATATACATCTGCTTAAATTAGCATTTGATTCTCTTGTCTTCATAAAATAAAAAGGACTGCTGAGATATTTATATGCGCAGGATATATGCTACCTTATTATAGCAATCAAAATTCTAATTCCAAGTGGAGACAAAAATGAGCTCAACTGCTTCACTTAGAAAAGAATGCATTTGTTTGTGTGTACTATATTATATTTGCACGAGAGAGACAGAGGGAGATTGAACTAATATAGGTGAAAAATGAAGAGTGTACATGGCTAGGACTTTCTCTTTAGCCACGTATTGATTATTTGTTTTCACATTCAAAATTGTGAAATATAATATTTTTGCACAAAGTACATAAAACCTATGTATAGATTGGCAGAGGTTTTATGTCAGTCTATACATAGGTTTAGATTTTAAAGCAAACACCTATATAACTGCTATCCAGGTCCAAAAAAAAAAAGGAACATAAGCAGCAAACTTGAATCCAGTGTACTCTTCTCCAACCATAGCCTACTCCCTCAACCACTACCTCATCTTTTGGAATAGTCATTTCCTTGGCTTTCATTAGAGTGTTTTTTCCAATTTGTCAGTCCATAAAGAAGTTTTGTTTGACTTTCTCCTTGTTCTCAGCATTATATATTTAAAATTCACCCACATTGCTATGGGCAGCTGTATTTTTTCATTTTTTACTGCTGTATAATATTTCATCTTGTGAATATATAATGATTTTTTATAGAAGTTAATCTTTTTCATATAAACTTTCTAATTTAATGACAAAGTTTTTAAAAACAGTATCTTCTTATTTTCTTTTTAATGTCTGAAGAAACTAATGTCCTCTTTTTCATTCCTGATATTGGCTTATTTTATCTCTCTCTCTCTCCTGGTTGATTCTCCCCAGAGGTTTTTCAATTTTACCAATGTTTAAAGTTCATTAGTTGCTGATATCTTTCTTATTTTCTGTCTTCTAATGTTTTGGGGTTTTATTTTGTAGTTCTTTTTCTAACTTCTTGAGGTAGATGATGAGCCCATTCATTTTCAGCCTTTCTTCTTTTACGATTATGTGGATAAGTTTATACACTTTTCTCCAAAGACTTCTTTAGCAGTGTCACATATGTTTGCGATGTGATCTTTTCATTATCTTTTACTTCAAAATAATTTTTATTAGTATTCTGTTTTTTTCTTAGAATTGTATTTTTTAATTCCCCCAAAATATGGGAACATGGTTTATACGATTTCGATCCTTATTGAGACTTGTTTTGTGCCCTAGCTTATGTTCAATTTTTGTAAATGTTTCACATTGAAAAAACATGTATTCTGCAGTTGTTGAATGTTGTGTTTTATATATATACATATATCTGTATATGTCCATATATAAACCTTTAAATATCATGTTGTTAAAGTTTTTTTATATCTTTAGTGATTTCTTTTGTCTCCATAATCTATCGATTACTGAAAGAAGTATATTAACATTTCCCATTATGATGTAGATTCATCTATTTTTCTTGAAGTTTTGTCAATTTCTGATATTTTAAAGCTATGCTATTGGAAACACACAAATTTAGAATTATTATAACTTTCTGATGAAGTTTTTATTATTACAAAGAGACCCTCTTTATTTATAATAATACTTTTTACCATAATGTCTATGTTGTGTCCTCGCTCTTTCTCTATACACACATACACCTATGTGCATGTACATATATGTCTATATGTGTATCTATATAAATACATAACCATACATACTATATGTATGTGTGTGTATAAAGCTATGCCAGCTACTTTTGGCCAGTAGTTACACAATTTTTTTTCATCCTTTTACTGTAAACATTTCTTTCAACCTTTCTGTATAGTTATGCATTGTATGGGTTTTAAAAAAAATGAAATCTGATAACTTGTCTTTTAGTAGTTAGTTCATTTACATTTCATATAACAATCCACAAAACTGGATTGATGGTTTCTACTACCTGATTTGATGGTTTCTCTTTACTCTGCCTGCTTTCTGTAGCTTGGTAAGATGCTCACTCAGCAGATCTTAGCTCGATAGAGAGACGTAATGCAGATGAGATCCAGAGACTCCCCCTCAATAAAGCCATGGTCTTAACCATGAAGTTCTTACCGTTATGGAGTTCAACTGGTGTTCCCTGCTCCTTTAAGTCCCTCATAAACACGTAGAATCACATAAGACAGGTCCTCTGGAGCTCTGCTCCTCCAGCTTGACTCTTTATGGGGTAATGAGAAATGGGGCCTGGGAGGTATTTTCAGCTGCTCTGTGCCTTCAAATTTCCCTAATAAACCTGATTTTAAATTTATGTCCTCTCATACTAGCAGTATGTGTGCAAGCCCCTTTGCCTAACACCTTTCTTACTTTCCCTTTGACTGATTAAATTTTATCTTTTTTTTTTTGGTTTTCTATTGATTTGACAAGTACTTTCTGCTTGTTATTTTAATAATGACTTTAGAAATACTTTTACCCTCCTTGAGTGATGAGGGGAACCAAAAAAAAAAAAAAAAAAACTGGAACTCAATTCCCTCCACACTTATCAAATTAATATATTTTTGTGGTCGTGCACCTTAATTAAACATCTTTTGAAAAAATCCCTATGAGGCATTATTATTAATGTTTACAGAAATAGGGATTTTTTAAATTTCTCCAAATATTAACCATCTTCTTTTCTCTTCATTCTTTTGATCATCCTGAATCATCCTTCTTCCAAAAGTACCTCCTTTAACATAGTGCTCCTTAAATAATTTGTGGTGAAGGACTTTTTTTTTTCCTTTGAATCATCACAGACTAATTTTATTTAAGTCCAATAACAAATCTAATTAAATGGAACAATTAAACGAAGAAAACAAAGGCATCAAAATACAAGCCCCACATTTTTATTCTTAGATTCAATAGACGTAAAAGTACTCTGTCAAATTGCTGTCCATTTTCTGAATGCTTCCTCCTGGTTCCTGGACTTCTCTTATGTGGATTAGCAACCAGTGCTCACAGACTGACCTCAGTCTACGGACATCGACCGTAGTGACACTGTTTAGCATTTTCCTTAATGATAACCTACCTGCTAGTAATGCCCTCTCAATTTTTATGTGTCTGAAAATATCTTTTTAAAACCTTCATCTTTTTTTTTTTTTGTCTTTTCCAGGGTCGCACTCGCGGCATATGGAGATTCCCAGGCTAGGGGGTGAATCGGAGCTGTAGCAGCCTGCCTACATCACAGCCACAGCAATGCCAGATCTGAGCCACGTCTGCAACCTACACCACAAATCATGGCAACGCCGGATCCTTAACCCACTGATCGAGGCCAGGGATCGAACCCGCAACCTCATGGCTCCTATTGGATTTGTTAACCACTGCGCAATGACAAGATACTAGTCGGGTTCATTACCACTGAGCCGCCATGGGAACTCCTTACATTCCATTGTTGATGAACATTTAGGTGGTTTTCATTTTTGGGCTGTTATCAATGAACATTCTATGAACATTCTTCTATGTGTCTGGTACATATATATACGCATTTCATTTAAGTAGATACCTAGGAAGAGAAATTCTGGGTCATAAAGATATATGTATGCTAGACTTTGCTGCCAAAGACTTTCCACTTGTGGAAACCCACCTGTACCAGAGGGAGGAATTTCTATTATTGCATTTATATTTTGTAGCAAGATAATTTTTTTTTTACTTTTTCTAGGTTGATTAATACTTCCTGCCTAGAAATATATTCAGAACTTCGGTATCAATTTTTTTAAGTTCCAAGTTTGTTTTCAGTACAGAAACTGCAGCACATATGCGTATGCATATTTATGAGCATAACAATTTACAGATACATTGTTATATTTGTCTTATTAATGAATATCATTTTGGATTTTGCCATTTGATAAGTAACTCCTTTTCCAGTGACCCACCTTCCAATGCAGGAGTGTTTTTTTTTCTCTTTCTGAAGATAAAATATTAATTAACTGTATAACAGTTGATACTTCTTTATCCCTTAATTAGATCATGGAGGTTAGAACCTTGGCTTCCAAGTTACACTTGTTAACAGTGTGTGATATAAAAGGGTAAAAGACTAATCCTGGAAGTACAAAATGAGAGAAATCGCTAAGAAATTCCCGAAGACAGACACTTAGATCAAGGAGAGACTTAAATGCAAGGAACCGTTACCAATTCGGTAAACACAAAGAACTCAAGGGAAGAATGCTGACCCTACATATCATTTGAAGACAATTCCTATCAAACAAAAAGAAAAAAAGAAAATAAATGTAGTCTGGGGTCACTTGCGCATTGTATCTGTTGTTTATCCTATGATACTGCCAGGTAATTAGCCGTTGTATGGTTATAACATGACTGGTTTATTAATCTATTGATTGACATTGCAGTTGTTTCCAGCTTTGGACTGTTATGAGTAAAACTGCTATGTACATTCCTATATAAATCTTTGGGTGCACATATGTTTTCATTCCTTTCTGGTAGATGTCTAGGAATGCAATAGCAGGTTCATGCTATTGTATGCTTTACTTTGTAAGAAACTCCGAGCTTTTTTTGCAAAGTGGCTGTACCGTTTCACATTTCCGCCAGCGAGGTATGTGAGAATTCCAGTTGCTTCACATGCCCACCAGTACTTAGTCATGAGTCATATTAATTTTCACCATTCTAATACTTGTGTTATCTCATTGAGGTATTAAAGATATTGAACATCTTCTCATGTATTTGTGGGCTATGCATTTATTGTCTTTTGTGAAATGTCTTACATTATTAGCCTGTTTTTATTAGAATGTTTGTTTTGTTAGTAAATTGTAAAGCTTACTTATTCTGGGTACAAATCTTTTATTAAATATATGAAATGCTACCATTTTCTCCCAGCTGGTGGCCTGTCTTTTAGTTTCTTAATTTTATTTGTATGTTTGTTTGTTTTGTTCTATTTTTCACTGAAGTATAGTTGATTTTCAGTAGTGTGTTAGTTTGAGGTGTACGGGAAAGCGATTCATTTATGCATATATTCTTTTTTCAGATTCTTTTCTTCCATTATAGGTTATTACAAGATACTGAATACAGTTCCCTGTGCTATACAGTAAGCACAGTTTTTTATTTTATTAATGGTAATGTTTTATGAAGAGCAGAATTTCTTTCTTTCTTTCTTTTTCTGTTTTATTTTTAGGACCACACCCGTGGCATATGCAAGTTCCCAGGCTACGGGTTGAATCAGAACTGCAGCTGCCGGCCTACACCACAGCCACAACCACAGCCAGATCCAAGCCACATCTGTGATCTAAGCTGCAGCTTACAGCAATGCTGGATCCTTAACCCACTGAGTGAGGCCAGGGATCGAATCCACATCCTCATGGATACTGGTTGGTGTCCTAACCCACTAAGCCACAAGGAGAACTCCTAACCTACTATATTTTTTATTTGCAAATATTTTCTCCCATTCAGCAAGTTGTCTTTTCATTTGGTTGATGGTTTTCTTTGCTGTGGCCATACTATAGCAATCAGACTCATACTGGAGTAATTGGAATGCAATCATACTAGAGTACTCATACTAGAGTAATTGGAATGCAATCATAAAGTTAACTTATCTTTATGATTACGTTCCAATTGCTATAGTTTGTTAGGATGGAAGCTTAAGTCATTGATTTCAACTATTCTTTTTCTAAAATAGGCATTTAAATTTTCCTATAAGTGCTGTTTTAGTGGCATCACAAACATTTCGGTATGCTCTGCTTTCATCATCAGTCAAAACATTTTATAACCTGTTATGTTTTCTTTTTGACCATGGTTTCTTTAGCTGTGTATTGTTTAATTTCCATGTGTTTGGGGGTTTTCAAGACATCTTGTTATTGATTTGTAATTGAAATTCATTATGAGTAAAGATCGTGCTCTCTCTGTGATTGTAATCCTTTTAAAGGTGTTTGCAATTGTTTTATGATTCAGTATATTGATCTATTCACTTGAAAATAATGTATGTTTTGCTCTTTTTGGATATAGCATTTTATAAATGTCAGTTATGTTAGTGTTGCTCATGCTTTTATATCCTTACAGATTTTCTACTTGTTTCATTGATACATACTCAAGATCAAAGATTCTTTCCTCCATCATATCTAATCTACCAATAAGCCCATCAAAAGCATTATTATTAGCAGTGTTTATATCCAGCATTTTTGGTTCTTTCTTAGGATTTCCATCTCTCTGCTTACATTGCCCATCTGTTCTTGCATGCTGTCTACTTGAGCCATTAGAGCCCTTGCCATATTAATCATAGTTGTTTTAAATTCCTGATTGAATAATTTTAAAATCCCTGCCATGTCTGGTTTTCAGGCTTGCTCTATCTTAACAGAGGCAGTCTCTGCTCCTGAATCTCTGCTCTGCCTCCTTGTCTCTCCAAGCTTGGGCACAGAGCTTTGCTCTGTGTCTTCACCTCTCTCTCTGATCCAAGAAAATATTTTTTTTTTTTGTCTTTTTAGGGCCGCATCGGCGGCATATGGAGGTTCCCATGCTAGGGATCGAATTGGAGCTACAGCTGCCAGGCTGCACCACAGCCACAGCCACAGCAACCCAGGATGCGGGCCGCATCTGCAGCCTACACCACAGCTCACCATAACGCCAGATCCTTAACCCTCAGAACAAGGCCAGGGATCAAACCTGTGTCCTCGTGGTTACTAGTCGGATTTGTTTCCGCTGTGCCACGATGGAAAACTCCTATTTTTAAAATCTATTTATTTTTATTTTTTTTGGAAGCAATATGTTCCAAATGATTAATGCATGATGTTGTGTGGGTAAAGAACCACTCAAGGGGCTAGATAGACAAACGGATTTTCATGCACTTGACAATGAAAAGTTCATCGATGTGATTTCATTTTCCGCAATGTAACTTTTAAGCAACCCCTTGTCAAGGTTTGTGGGGTTTTTCTTGCTGTTTGCTTTTGCCTTTTTTTGTGGCTATACCCACCACATGTGGGAGTTCCCAGGCCAGAGATGGAGCCTGTGCCACAGCCACGACAGCAGCCGATCCTTAACCACTAGGCCACCAGAGAGCTGTCTACTTGTCAAGGTCTAGTGTCAGATCAGAGATGAATATCTATGATTTTATGAAAAAAGATATTAACAAAACTTCTCCACCTACAAATTTATGTTAGGCCAGATTTTCCTCATATACTTCAAGCCAAAGAAGCTATTGAATACAGAAACAAGAGTGTCCAATTGTCTTCTATCAAGTCAGATGTGAAAGAAGTTTCCAATAATGTAAAACAATGTTTTCGTTTTGGAAAATATAGTTATTTGTCATAAAATATGTTATTTTGAATAATTAATATGTAAATATATTAAACATTTTTTCATTTTTAATAACTAATATGACATGATTTTGCACGATATATATTTATTTATACACATATATCTCTCCCACATGAATAAAAGTTCATTGGAGTCCTCAATAATTTTTTAAGACTACAATTTCGCTAATTGCTAGTTTTGACTTTACTTTTATACGATTATCTATATATGGTTGGATTTAAGATTACCACCTGGCTGTTTGTTTATCATTAGTCTCATTTATTTTTTCATCCTCTGTTAGTTCCTTTAAAAAAAAAATTACCTATGACATTTTTAGTATTTATTTTCTCCACTCTTGTTTTTTTTATTTTTAATTTTTTACTTTTTAGGGCCGTGCCTGAGGCATAGGGAAGTTCCCGGCCTAGAGGTCAAATCGGAGCTGTAGCTGCTGGCCTACACCATAGCCACAGCAACGCCAGATCCGAGCTGTGTCTGCGATCTACACCACAGCTCACAGTAACACCAGATCTTCAACCCTCTGAGTGAGGCCAGGGATCGAACCTGCGTCTTCATGGTTACTAGTCAGATTCGTTTCTGCTGAACCATGACGGGAACTCCAACTCTTGTTTTATTTGTTATACTTCATTGTTTCCAAATGGCATTTACCCCTCAGAGTCAGCAAAGGTCTGTCTACTTCAGAGGGAGCATAGTTCCTCTATTTTGACACAGTCATTCACTCATGTATATTACCTGTTATTCCTGTAGGAAATTGAGTTTGGATCCTGTGTTGTAGAGTCTTATACTAGTGTTGGTTTAGGAACAGGAAAAATGTTAGTGGTCTTAAATAACCAAGGCGATTGTCCTCTTTCTCTACTAAACGGTAGCCATTATTGGCGGAATCCCTCTACAGCCTGAGTTCTTCTTTGGGGGCTTAGAAACTGCTTTTACAGTTTTAATATTAAGCAGATTTCACATACACTCATTAGATGTGTGATAACAAGTTCAGGAAAGAAAAGCAGCAAAGGCATAGAAAACTGTCCTATAAAATGATCGTTAGGGAATTCCCTGATGGTCTAGTGGTTTAGACCTGCTGCCTTCACCGCTGTGGCCTGGGTTCAGTCCCTGGTCTGGGAACTGAATCCCAAGTCAACCTGCAGCACGTCGTGGCCAAAAAACCAAACACTAAAATAAAATAAAATAAAATAAAAAAGATAAAATAAAATAAACTAAAAAATAAAAATATCGTGGAGTTCCCATCTTGGTGCAGCGGTTAACGAATCCGACTAGGAACCATGAGGTTGTGGGTTCGATCCCTGGCCTTGCTCAGTGGGTTAACGATCCGGTGTTGCCGTGAGCTGTGGTGTAGGTTGCAGATGCGGCTCGGATCCCTCGTTGCTGTGGCTGTGGTGTAGGCCGGCGGCTACAGCTCCGATTAGACCCCTAGCCTGGGAACCTCCATATGCCGTGGGTGCGGCCCTAAAAAACGACAAAAGGCAAAAAATAAATAAATAAAAAAAAAAATAAAAATAAAAATATTGTTATACTCAATGCAGTCAATAAACCCTTATGAACTTCTTTCTTCATAAAAGAAAGGGTTAAGGATCTGGCTTTGTCACCATAACGGCTCGGGTCGATGTTGTGGTGCAGCTTTGGTCCCTTGGCGCGGGAACTTGCACATGCTGTGGGTGCAGCCAAAAAAAGAAAAAAACGTGCTGTGTCGCAAAGGTGACGGGCAAAGTTACTGCTGTGATCGCCTTAGGTTAGGTAAGACTCTGCCTCAGCAGAATGGAGCGAGGCTTCTCCTGCTGGCCTGGCAGAGGTAAGCTGTGATGTGAGAAGGCCTGTCATGGGGACACATGACAAGGAACTATACGTGACCTCTAAGAGTCAAAGCAGTCCTGCTGACAGCCAGCGAGAGAATGGACCTCCATCCTATCGCTGCAAAAAAAAAAAAAAAAAAAAGCAATTCTGCCAACAACACCTGAGCTTGGAGGAGAAGCCTGAGCCCCAGAAAGGAAGAAGTCTGGCTGCAGCCATGGTTGCCACCTGGTGGGACCCTGAGGAGAAGGTCCAGCTACGCTGGGTCCAGATTCCTAACCTACAGACACTGTGAGATAACAAATGTGCGCTGAATTTGGGGTATCTTGTTATAGTGCCACAGATAACACAGCACTCCACTTTTCAAGTCTCTCCTTTATATTTGTCATCTTGTCTTTTCCTTTTTTTTTTTTTTTTTGGTCTTTTTTAGGGCCGTGCCCATGGCATATGGAAGTTTCCAGGCTAGGAGCTGAATTGGAGCTGCAGCTGCTGGCCTACACCACAGCCACAGCAACGCTGGATCTGAGCCGTGTCTGTGACCCATGCCACAGCTCACGGCAACGCCAGGATACTTAACCCACTGAGCGAGGCCAGGGATCGAACCCACATAGTCAGGTTCATTATCACTGAGCCACAATGGGAACTCCCTCTATTTGAGACCTCGTCTCCCCTGCCCTGCACACTACATCAGTGACATAAACAAGCGGTAAGTGCAGACACTTAGGGATATGTTTAACGATTTGTCTGCGTTGAAAGCTGATGAAAACTTGACACATTTCTTGTCATATGAAGTAAGTGGGCTTATTGGAGAATAGTCTCTTCTGCCAAAAGTTGGAAGAAACAACAAAGGGTAATAAAATTTAATATCAGAGAAGATGGTAACAGATGGACTGTAGGCTTTAAAAAAAAATGAAAGTTGGACTCGCTAAGGTGAATGAATCCTTTATGACTAAAAATGGAAGGCAGGTTTTATAAGTATTCAGCAAAAGGCATAACTATGCAAAGCTGAACTATCATGAAAAGGATTGAAAATGAAAGGTCAAAAGGAACAAAGCTAGGATTAGCCTTCAAAAGTACATCTGCGCCAAGAAGTTAATCAAAGAACAAAACAAAACAATTTTAATAAGGAAAATAGTAGTAAGAAAATATCTCATGTTAAGAAACATGAAAAGCAAGACAAAAATCACTACAGAGCAAATACGGATGATGCTGGCAAGAGTGCAGAAATATCACCGAAGAAACAAGTGTTCAGTCCAGAAGCACAAACATGTCAGTCATTTCTTGCCCACTTTGAAATTCTCAAAGAATTTGGGTCCAAGATGCAGCATGAGTCTCCCGCGAGACAAACATCGTATTATTTTCTCCTCAATTAAGTCTTCTCCGTGAGCTGCAAATGTCTCTTTTGTCACTAACCACTCCAGGTGGGCCTTGTTAGCTCCCAGTTTACTGCCAGATTTTTAAGCCCACTGTTGAACTCAGCGCTGTCATTTCCTCCTCCTCCCACGTTTGTTACCTCCACTCTCGCATCACCCTGCTCGCCACTCCCACTCTCCGCTTACGCTGCCACCTCCTCGTGTGCGTGCACGTGGCCCTGCATGGCGCAGACCGAGTCCTCTGCTGCATCTGACACCACCTTTATCCCACGTACCCCTCCAGCCAAGCTCACCTCTCCTGGGAAGGCAATTCTGAAGCGATTTTCATGACAAATTTCAGTAGCGTAGAATCTACGAATCAAAACGATCCATCTTTGATCTCAAGGAGGTCCATACTTCACCCCTTTAAGGCAATCCCCTCCTTTCCACATGTCCTTGAAGTGTTTTTTTCTTTTCTTTTTAGGGCCACACCAGCAGCATATGGAAGTTCCCAGGCTAGGGGTTGAATCAGAGCTGCAGCCGCCGGCCTACACCACAGCCACAGCAACACGGGTCTGAGCCGCGTCTGTGACCTACATCACAGCTCATGGCCATGCTGGATCCCTAACTCGCTGAGCCAGGGCCAGGGATCGAACTCGTGTCCTCATGGATGCCAGTCGGATTCATTTCCCCTTTGCCACAACGGGAACTCTGGTTCTGAGAACTTAAACCAGGTTGGCCTTACAAGGCTTCTGCGCTGCAATACTCAGCTTCTTTAATTAACAGGTGACTTAATCCTTCTGAGTCCACCGTGTGCATCTTCTTACATTTGTATTAAACATGCTTGGGCTTCTGCACAACACAGCTCCTGAACTTGAGTATCAGGTCACTGGAGACCCCATTCATAGCATGTGTTACAGACTCTCAGCCTTTACGTAGCTTTGCTGCTCAAATGGGTCCCTGCAGATGCTTAGCATCTTTCCTTTTGGAGCTGGACTTTTCAAGAAAAATTGCAGCCCTGTTATTAATTTCCATATGTTGGTGACAAGAATCTTGGTGCCCCCCCAATTTTAAAGACATCAATCATCAACCCAACTGCTTCTCTCGCTCTTCTCTTTGCTCTTTGAAGTGAGAGTCTCATAGTTTCTAGTCTGTGCACAGTTCACTCAGTGGCCAGTTCTTCGTGCCTCTGGAAAGCATCGTGATATTGCCATGTCCCCTCTGTCTACACGGTCGCCTCCATGCTGGATGCGCCTCCTTGCGTCAGAACACAGACACTGTGCCTTATTTCTTTGGTCACCACAGCACCTAGAATAGTGCCAGACACATAGTAGGTGCTTAAAGATGCTTGCCGAATAAATAAAGCTCAAGTATACTCAAACACTAGCTGTCGTCTATAAAAAGATCATTTATTTTACACAGAGCAAGATCTGCTACAGAAATCTAATTATTTGTACAATTTGACAAGGTCTTAAAAAATAGACACGTAAATGGTTTCATCGCCATTTTTATAGTTTTAGGAGGTGATAATTAGATTAGCAGTGGAGAATGATTTTCCTGCCTTAAAGGTTTTGTTAAATATTGCAACGGTTCTCAGGTGTGGCAACAGAATGTGCTGACCAGCCTTACTTCTGATTGAATTGGGATATACTGCACTGCTTCTCTATCTGTCCAGGTCCATGTCATGTCCGACTCAATATTGCGCATGTACAAACACTGTAACGTACTGAAGAGTTGAAATACATATGGGAAAAAAACTATTAACAAAATTTAGCACAAAACTAATAAGCCTTAATAAATATTTAAAAAATAAAATACAGTCCATCTGGGAGCAGCATAAATTTTATTTTCATTCATTAGGGTGATCCACTCACTGACTCAGATTTCTTTACTAATTTGAAAAATTAGTCACTCTATGTGCTGATGTGAACATTGCGGCTAAACGTTTATTTTATTTTCAGTGTGTGAAACTTGTGAATCCTCTCTATAGATATTAGTATTTTCCTCAAAGTGGGAGGTTACATGACAAAAGAAAACTCAGACCAACTATTAGTGTGATAGGTGTAAGTTTACTTTCAAAGATCTTAAACAGAGAGCTTTATCTGAGGTGAAATCAAGAAGCAGCAGCAACTCTTTTTTTTTTTTTTCTTCTTCATTTTTGGCGGCTCCACGGCGTACGGAGTTCCTTGGGCCAGTTGTGACCCAAGCTGCAGATGCAGTAACGTGGATCCTCAGCCTACAGTGCCGGGCCTGGGATCGAACTCGTGGCCCAGCACTCCCAACATGCCTGGGATCCCGTCACGCCAAAGTGGGAACTCCGCAGCAATTTTTTAACTGAGCAGTGCTTTCCTTAACAATATTTTAGTATCACTTTTTCTTTTTTGGCCGTCCTGAGGCATACGGAGCTCCGGGCCAGGGATCAGATCCCAGCCGCAGTTGTGATCTAAGCCTCAGCTGCGACAACGCCAGATCCTCAATTTACCATGATGGGCCAGGGACCGAATCTGTATCCCAGCACTCCCAAGACGCTGTCGATCCCGTGGCACCGCTGGCGGGAACTTCTAGTATCACTCTTTTAGTAAAAAATTTTACCTTTTCCTATCTCTTATTTAACCTTCCCCCGAATAGACTTACTAAGGAAGAGGGGGTTTTGGAAAAACCTGCCCTTTTCAAACTGCCTAGGATTTTCTGTCTTCCCCTGGCAGCTCTAATCTTCTTCTAATAGCTGGTGATGACTCTGAAACAGATGTAGTCGTTTCCTAGACACTTATTTTACTTCTGAACAGGTATTTCTCTTAAATAGCCTTCCTTGGAAGAGGCGGAGTGGGCTGTAGTTAAGCTCTTCCTATAAGACGCTGCAGTGGTTGAAATCGGTTTTTCCTAAACTTTCTACCCCAAAGGTTCCAGAATACTCTTCTGGAAAATTTTTGCTAAAGCTGTCAAGTGCTATTGCCTCTCAGAAGCATGTATTCTCTAGAATATTACCGCGGAAGGGAACAGCGGGAGAAATGACAAAGGGGCAAGTTTTACTGAGCAACTGGGAACCAGGAAATTTGGTTTCCTGAAAAAAAAAAAAGAAAAGCAGCCAATGGCAATCATTCCCATCACTGCATTGCACCTTGAGAATCTGGTTCAACACAAAAGAGCCCGCCTGACCCATGCTCATTTCTGGGCATCAGGCCTGAGAGAAGAATCCTTTTTTGACTCTCCCCACGGGGAGTGCTAGTATTGTGGAATCTGCAGCAAAGGATTTGTTGGCCCATCTTTTGATGGCGCTCCATGTTTGCAGTGAGTGGCGTTGAAATTTTCCTCTAGGGGACTTTAAGGACGCTGAACTGAACTCCTGGGCTGATGCTTTGATTGCTACCTGCAACCCTCTGCAAGGAGAGAAAATGTATTCCAGAGCCACCGTGTGAGTTACAGTGGTGGAAAAGTCCATTTCCAAAAGGCAACCTTCCCCAGGTTTCCCGGTTTCAGATTTTAGGACGAGGAGGAGCGCTCGAGAACGTATGAGTCATGGTGCGCCCCGTAGTAATTTTGCTAGAACATCAGGGATGAGGGTGCTGGGGTTGCATACTGCTTGCATCTGGATGGAATTAGAGCTCTTAGTGTTTCCTCCAGTCTTATTAATAGCAGAGGACTAAATTAATAAGTGTGTGCCATGTACAGCATTTGAGTAAATGAGCAATGCCAGAGAAGGTTTATCAGGACTTGCTGTTGGTTCTTTCTCTACCCCTGGGGAAACAGATGTATTGACCAGATTTTTAGAGGAAAAGCAGCCTGCAGCAGGTTTACTGTGCTGAGTTGTTGATAGACCAGGAGTGTTCTTCATGACAGCCCAAGAAATACCCTGTCAGAAAGATTCAAAGAGCTGCTAAGTTGATTGGCAAAAGGGAAGGCGTGTAACACATAGGGAAGGTAAATGATATCAGGCTGATTGCTGGCTTAAATTCTGTGACGGTAGTGTTGCTGACTTTGGATACATCTTAATTCGGAATCATTAAGTTCCAAAGTTAAGGAGTCACTGATGGAAGTAGTCTGAAGATTGACCACATTTTCCTCCCTACCCCTATCACTGAATCACTAGCACTGTAAAATAGAAATTAAAAACACTTCGGGTGGCTATGAAATTGAAAAATGAAATATCCATGATTAAAGATGTCAAACTAAAACTTAATGATAAGATAGTGGGGCATAACATAAGTCTCATGTATAGGCTGTAACATTTCTTGTTTTTTTTTTCTTGACTGAACCCGTTACATATGGAAACACACTTAAGTGGATATACATGAAAAAGAAAAAAGAATTCGTGGCTCATATAACTGAAAAGCTCAGAAATCTCACTTCAGGTAGAGCTGGGTCTAGCTAGTCAAATGAGCCGTCAGTATTCTTTTTCCAACTTTCAGTTCTGCCTTACTGTGCCTTGACTTCATCCTCAGGAATGGCCCCCCATATAGCAGTTACAGATTTATATTTTTGACTTGGAACCCCCCCAAGCAAGTATCTTGCTCCCAATAGTTTCAGCCAAAGTCCTAGAATTGAATCTCAGGGCCCATCCATGAACCAATTACTGTAGCCATGGTGATGGAATGTACCTGATTGGTCTGATCTGAAAGGTCCATCCTCCCAAAAGCTAAATGGACTGAAAGTGGGTGAGGGTCTCACATACTGTCATCAGAAGAGGGAAGGATAGGTGGTGAGCAGACAGAAGAGTATGTTTCCACTTCAACTGGAATTGGTCAATGTGTTGGATTTATTTAAGGTCGTAAGAATTTTTTTAAAAACAAGCCTTATTGGAAGTCCCCATTGTGGCTCAGTGGTAACAAACCCAGCTAGTATCCATGAGGATACGGGTTGGATCCCTGGCCTCACTCAGTGGGTTAAGGATCTGGTGTTGCTGTGAGCTGTGGTGTAGGTCACAGACATGGCTCGTATCCTGCGTTTCTGTGACTGTGGCATAGGCCGGCAGCTGTAGCTCTCATTTGACCCCTAACCTAGGAACTCCCATATGCCATGGGTGTGACCCTAAAAAAAAAGAAAGGAACAAGCGTTATCAATCCTTTACTCCCAAACACAAGCAGCCCCCATAAGAAGCTATTTGCTTATTAAAATTATGTAACATTTTACTCAACATGGTTTTTTTTTAAACTCCATTTTTGAAATGCCTCCTGAGTCAGTTTACAAGCTAGGAAACAGACTTTGTCCCACTGATGTAAAATTACATAACCTTTTATATGATATATCTAACAATAGTAAATAGATTAGCCTCCTTTCCCACTGCTGGAGAATGAATATGCAAAATAAAATTCCAAAAATGGAATTTAAAAAAATGATCTGAGTAGAATTATTGGATTAAGGCTAGAACTTCCCACGGCACCTATTTTGTTTTCTTTTTCTTTTCTTGCTTTTTAGGGCTGTACCTATGGCACATGGATGTTCCCAGGCTGGGGGTCGATTTGAGCTATAGATACCACTCTACAACACAGCCACAGAGAGGTGGGATCTGAGCTGTGTCTGCCACCTATGTCACAGCTCGCGACAATGCAGGATCCTTAACAAACTGAGTGAGGCAGGGATCAAACCCATATCCTCACGGATACTAGTTGGATTCATTTCCACTGAGCCACAACAGCAACTCCCCGCAGCACCTATTTTGGAAGGGACATTACTCTTTGGGCATAGAAGTCATTTTTAACCAGATCCTTAACAATTAAAGAAAGTGTGGTCTTCCTGTTGTTCTGACTGTAAGTGCAAAAGGAAGCAGAAATTTTTGGATCTGATTCCTGGGGCTGTTTCATCATTCGTATGTGGAGGGGAGGTCCTTTTGTGGCTCAGTGGGTAATGAACCTGACTAGTACCCACGAGGACGCAGGTTTAATCCCTGGCCTCGCTCAGTGGGTTAAGGATCCAGTGTTGCTATGAGCTGTGGTGTATGTCAAAGGCTTGGGTCGGATCTGGAGTTGCTGTGGCTTATAGCTCTGATTAGACCTCTAGCCTGGGAACATCTATAAGCCGTGCGTGTGGCCCTAAAAAGACAAAAAACAAAAACAAAAAGAATATGTGGACGATGGAGTGGTAAAGTACTGAGGAACAACTGGTCTACCAGCATAAGCCTCGCAAGTCCTGTGCTCCTCCGTCCTCAGCGGTGCCAAGATTAGAGAAGGGTGCTCTTGAGCAGATGGCTGGACAGACTACAGCATTAGTTTCCTGAGCCTCCGTGCTTGCTAATTAATTCTTCAGTTTACTAGGATTTATTTAAAATGATTGTTCAAAACAAGACATTCCTTAAAATACACGCTAGGTGTAAGTCTCAACACGGTATTGATTATTAAGATGGTTGTTATTAAATAACAGAATTGCCTTACCTGCCCTGTTGATTTAATCAAGCTGTTTTCAGTTTGTCAAAAGATCATCTACAGTTTTGAGATTCTTGTGCTCCTGGATTGTGCTTTCTGATTTTCTAGTTAAAACGGTGAGTAGAATTCTGTAACAGATTTCGTTTTACAACTCAGATATATAATAGAGTTGACATTTATTATTGGGGAAGCATGATTTGGGGGACGGTGGCTTGAGAATTAAAAGTTGTAAACTCTAGTTTTGACATCACTGCTTACTATGTTACCACATGTCACCTAACTCCTGGGTTTTTCTCTCTTTTTGGAAAATATGAGAGCTGAATACTGACTTATCTCATGCAGAGCAGTGAGAGGGGACTAAGTACCTGTTATGAAGAATATTGAGATGATGCAGTATTTTCACTATAGAAGATATTATGGAAAAAAACCCAAGGCTTAAAATTTTTATTGTACAGAACTCTTCAAACTTATTAAAGTAATTTTGGGGTGGTTTCTTTTTATACTGGAATTCTGATATTGAAAGTGGAAATATACAGATGTGAACCATGCAGTTCCTTTTTTTTTCTTTTTAGGGCTGCACCTGAAGCATACGGAGGTTCGCAGGCTAGGGGTCAAACTGGAGCTGCAGCTGCCCACCTATACCATAGCCACAGCAACGCGGCATCTAACGGCCTGTCTGCAACCTACACCACAGCGTGTGGCAATGCCAGAATCTTAACCCACTGAGCAAGCCATCCCCGTGGATACTAGTTGGGTTCATTACCGCTGAGCCACAATGAGAGCTCTTGAACCATGCAATATTTATTTAGAGCAGCAGAGGAAATCTCAAGAGCATTTTTGTAATAAGATAGGCTCTCCAGTGGTATTCCCTTAAAATAACAAACACATTTTGAAATTAGTAATAATTTGGATAGGTTGCTAGAGTTATTGTTGTCATTTGAAAAAGGGAGCACTGTAATCTAAAAACCTGAGATCTGAAATAACTCAGGGCGTGATTATTTTTAAAGAAATATGACATCAGACACATATAACAAAAATTGGTGAATGGGTGTAATGAAGTTATGACACATACTTCTCTTCTTGCACCATTTGTTTGTTATCATGAGCATCTCTCTTGGGAAGGGAAATTTAAAGGACGTTTGTAAAAGCAGATTCTTGTTGTCTCTTAATCTGGTGATGTGCGAGGAGGAATACGATAAGATAAAACACCTAATTGGGACCAAACAGGAGGCCGTTATCTTTATTAAACATAAAAGTTGATAAAATATTTGTAGGTGCAATGAAACTTCTGTGCTCTAGTAAGTTATGAAAACTGGTAGAAAGTTGGTTTATCAATAAACAAGCAAACTAAGTGCTCTTATTGTGATCTAGAGCACTAAATTAGCTTCTCAAATATTCAACATTTTAGAAAGACGACTACATAGTAAATAAGAAAAATGAATAATTAAGATTTTCATTGTAGAGAACTCTTTTCTTATATTGAAGTATAGTTGATATACAACATTGGGTTCATTTCTAGTGCACAGCAAAGTGATTCAGTTATAACATACATTTTTTTTCAGATTCATTTCCATTATGGGTTATTACAGATACTGAATGTAGTTCCATGTGCTCTACAATAGGACTTTCCTTATTGTTAATCTATTTCATATATGTGTATCTGTTAATCCCAAACTCCTAATTTATCTCTCCCCACCTTGCCCCTTTGGTAACCATAAGTTTGTTTTCTATGTCTGTCTATGTATGTTTGTTTTCTATATAAATAAATAAATTTTGTACATAAGTTTTTGTATCGTTTTTTAAGATTCCACATATAAATGATATTATATGATATTTGTCTCTCTGCATCTTGCTTAGTATGATAATCTCTAAGTCCATCCATGTTGCTGCAAATGGCATTATTTTATTCTTCTTAATGGCTGAGCATTATTCCATCGTGTCTGTATATCACATCTTTATCTATTCATCTGTCAGTGGATACTTAGTTTGCTTCCAGGTCTTGGCCATTACAAATAGTGCTGCAATGGATATTAGGGTGAATGTATCTTTTTGAATTTGACTTTCCTCTAGATGCATGCCCAGGAGTGGGATTGCTAGATCATAAGGTAACTCTGTTTTTAGTTTTTTAAGGAACATCCACAGTGGCTTCACCAATTTATATTCCCACCAACAGTGTAAGAAAGTTTCCTTTGCATCACACCCTCTTCAACACTTGTTATTTGTAGACTTAATAGTGATGGCCATTTTGACTAGAATGAGGTGATATGTCATTGCAGTTTTGATTTGCATTTCTCTAATAATTAGTGATGTTGAGCATTTTTCATGTGCCTGCTGGTTAACCATATGTCTTCTTTGGAGAAATGTCTATTTAGGTCTTCTGTCCATTTTTTGATTGGGTTGCTTGCTTTTTCGATATTGAGCTGTATGAGCTGTTTGACTATTTTGGAAATTAATTCCTTGTCAGTCGTATCATTTGCAACTATTTTCTCCCATCCTGTAGGTTGTCTTTTCATTTTTGTTTATGGTTTCCTCTGCTGTGCAAAAGCTTATATGTTTGATTGGGTTCTATTTGTTCGTTGTATAGAATTCTTATAATTTATTAGAAAGGTTTGGGTTGGGTTCCTTTTATTTTTGAGATTCTGTTTTTGGAGCTGGGTTTGTTTGACGCTGTTTGCCTAAATCTCAAGCTTGGACCTGCCCTATTTGGATACTTGCTGAACAGAATGTCTTGCACATACCACAAACTCAATATTTCCAAAAGGGAATTCTGTTTTGTCTTTTTTTTATGGCCACATCTGTAGCATGTGGAAGTTCCCAGGCTAGGGGTCGAATCAGAGCTGCAGCTAATGGCCTACACCACAGCCACAGCAACGCAGGATCTGAGCTGAGTCTGTGACCTACACCACAGCACAGAGCAATGCCGGATCCTTAGCCCACTGAGCGAGGCCAGGAGTCAAACCCTCATCCTCATGGATATTAGTCAGATTCGTTTCCACCGTGCCGCAATGGGAACTCCAAAATGGAATTTGTCTTCTGCTCAAATGTGTTCTTTGCTTGGGGGTCCTATCTCTGTAAAGAATATCATCATCCATCCAGGTGCCCAAGTCTGAAACCTAGAAACTGTTCTGGATTCTCATCTCTCCCTTGACCCCTAATGTATTAAGCAGAGTTCAATCAGAGAAAAGAACCACTGGAAGATAGTCACACATTATACACACGTTGACCTATAGGTAGAAATAAGTAGATAGACACAGACACATATGAAGTGATTTTTACAGGAGTTTGACTCCACACAATGGAGACTCTGGTTATGAGTCTTGAAAGGCTTTTGTCTTCGCATCTTACATTGGAGCTTAAAGGCTGCGATCTTTGCGTCTTATGTGGGAACAGCCAGGAAGGAAAGATGAATGTAGAGAAAGAAAAGGTACAATCTGGAACTTGTAAGCATGAGCTGGAACCCCTGAGGGCAAACTGAAACCCGTGCCAGATTTTGTTGCCTCTGACCTTGATGGTAAGGGTACCTGCCCAGACCAGAGTGCCGCCACCCTCTGCAGGACCGGAAGTGGGAGACACGGACAGAGGTCCAGGGCAGGGTGGAGCAATTTCTGTCTGGGCCACTGCCTCCCACAACGAGGCAGGTGACAATGTGTGTGGGCTACAAAATGGTTGTTGTTTCACCTTGCTGAAAGATAAAGTGAGGCATACTGAAATTTCTTTCAAGGGCCGCAAATGCGGCATATAGAAGTTTCCAGGCTAGCGGTCAAATCAGAGCTGCGGCTGCTGGCCTATACCACAGCCACAGCAACGCAGGATCCTTAACCCGCTGAGCAGGGCTAGGGGTCAAACCCCCGTCCTCATGGTTACTAGTTGGGTTTGTTACCCCTGAGCCACGATGGGAACTCTGCAAGTTGAAATTTAAAGAGCATTTATTCATTCCAATCAGGCAGTGTTTGGGAACACTCTGCCAACAGGAGTCCAGGGAAAGCTATTCTAGAGAAAGTACCGAAAGCCAAGAAAGGACATTACATGGTTGCTTATGGCTTAAGGCCTGGTTGGCTCTGTGTGATTAGTCGGCTCTGTGCGATTGGCTGTCCTTGGGATCTTGATTTCATAACCTCGAGGCATTTATAGGCTTAGGTTTTGCTTTGCTGACATAGGCCATAGAAGCATTAGATCTGCCTCAATCTAATGGCCTCCTTTTATCTTTTTTTTTTATTTATTATTTATTTCTTTATTTTGGGGGCACCGTGGCATAGGGAGGCTCCCAGGCCAGGGGTCAAATCAGAGCCACAGCTGCCGGCCTACACCACAGCTCATGGCAAAGCCCGATCCTTAACCCATCGAGCAAGGCCAGGGATTGAACCCGTGTCCTCATGGACACTAGTCAGTTTCGTTACCACTGAGCCACAGTGGGAACTCCCTAATCACCTCCGTTTAAATCAGTAGGGTACCACCCATCCTGCAGCTCTGCCATTGGACTGTCTCTTGCGGCTCATAGGACAGGACACAGACAGGAAAGGGAGTTGAGCCCAGCTGGCTTGAAACATGACAAAGCCACCGCGCTTAGCCTGAATCAGTCACCACGTCCTGATCATTCCACCTCTTAATCTCCCAGCTATGCTTACTTCTCTCACCTCCGTCACCGACACAGCTCACCACGCACCACCACCCTGTCCCCTGTCACAGATACTCAGGCTAATTGGTTAGTAAAAATAAAATCGGATGAAAGCTCCCTGGTGCTGAGCAGGTTAAGAATCCTCTGTTGTCACTGCTGCAGCTCGGGTCGCTGCTTGTGGTGCAGGTCCGATCCCCGGCCCTGGAACTTCCCCATGCTGTGGGGGCTGCCGAAAAATAAATAAATAAAAACTTGCAAAATAGAATACGAGACCCTGCTGAAAAGCCATCACTGCCCTCAGAATAAAATGCTGCATCCATCACGTGACTGAGAGCCCACAGAGAGTTGACCATCATGCACCTGCATTCTCATGGGTACTAGTCAGGTTCTTAATCCACTGAGCCACAACGGGAACTCTCCAAACACTAGTATTTTAGACACTGGTGAGGTACTTTATCAATTAGCCTCAGAGTATATCTAATAAAAGTTATATTTACATCACGGGTTTCTCTCTGCTGCTTCTTGCAAAACCTGGCTGTACGTCGGAAAACCTCAAAATAGCAGATATTTGCAGCACCTTCATCCTCCCTTCAGGATGTTAAAAGCTGTCGTGTGTGGTGTGCAGGGGACTGAACAGGTGTGGAACCGGCAGTTAAATTCAAATGATTTTTAGCCATTCATTTGTTCCCTGTATTTACCACCACTGGCACATCATCAAGGTACTAGGTTTACTAGCCTTCAGTCAGTGCCCGCTGGGAACGGTACTTCTGGGTCAAGGACTGTCCCGTGTTTTCCTATTGGTGAATGTCTTTGCTAAGGTACGTCAGCCCTAACACTCTTATATTATTTTAATAGTGTCTTTGTTTTTATTTTTATTTTGTTTTACTTTTATTTCCAATATGCAACCGTGGGACAACTGTTTTGGGGGTATTTTTACCTGTAGGCTGACCTATCCCAGATCACTGTTTTTCAAATCGAAGGTAAAAAGTAGGATGTGAAATCAATTTCATCGGTCGTGTCTGTTTTTTTAAAAATTAAGTGAAATGGAACAGAAAATATTACAGTGTATTGCAAGCTGGAATATGCTGAAAAGAAGTTCAATGTGAAAATTTTGTTTCAGTCGAGTATTGGCGTGTGTGCACATGAAGGGGTGCATATGTGTGTCCATGAGTACAGGACAGGGATGAAAAATTTATTTCTTCCAGTGGATTGTAGTTTGAAAAAGAGGTTTTCTTTTGAGCAACGCTGTCCTGCCCAGTCTAGGGTTGATACTTGCTAACTCAGATCCCATCATGCTGTGGCTGTGAGCTCTTTTTTCATCTTGGTAATCCTAGAATTTAGCACAGTGCTTTGCATGGGGCAGACATCAAGCAAACCCTCTTAGAATAGATGAGTGAGTGAATGAATGTATGAGCATTCGTGTCTCATAGGTTAATTGTCCCTGAATTCATTAGCCTGCGTTTGCTGATGTTCAGCATAGGCTGACTGGGGAAGAAATAAGGACAAGAAATCAACACCGTCCATTCAGGAGTTTTAAAAGGAAACTCATGGAGTTCCCACTGTGGCTCAGGACTAACGAGCCTGATTAGTATCCACGAGGATGCGGGTTCCATCCCTGGCCTTGCTCAGTGTGTTAACGATCCGGCGTTTGCTGTGGCTGTGGTGTAGGCTGGCAGCTGCAGCTCCCATTTGGCCCTTAGCCTGGGAACTTCCATGTACTGCAGATGCAACCTCAAACAGCAAATCAATCAATCGATCGATAAATGAATAAATAAGGAAACTCCGTTTGGACAGAAACAATTATCAGCCCTTGTAGCCACTGCACCGGGCAGAGAATTGCTGGGACCCTCCATGGAAATGCTATGTACTGCACATTTACAAAGTTTTGAAATATTATTGCACAGCCGCAATTTTATTCATTCATTTATAGCGAGTACATCACCTTTTTTTTTTAATTCTTTGCTCTGTTAAGAAACAATCTATCTTGATTCTTGAGCTTCCATATAAACTGGTCCGACCTCACGAATATCTGATAACAGCTAGGAAACACAAAGACAGATATTTTAACATATTTTTTTCCCCTTCCATGATGAGCAAAACTGCAGAGCTTTGCACTCACTCCTCAGGTGATCTGGGTCATGAGAATATCCAGTGACACTTTCCCAGTGTGAGCTGTTCTCCCTGGAATGAGCTAAGTTTAGTCGGCTTCTCAGATGGAACTTGAATGCAGAGGAACTCACAGCTAATGGAAATAGAAAACGGCAGGCGAATGCCACACTCCTGGCAATGAGCAACTGAGATCAGCGTTGCAACGTCCCCCAAAACTGAATCTTCCACCTGGGGGAAAATGTCAACTGTCCCCCTTTACAATATCAGAACAGCTTGTGCAATTTTCTAAGAGAAAAATATGCAATCTATTTTTTTATAGTTTATTTTTCTCCTCCTCTTTTTCTGTTCGCTGTTCAAGTGAATTCATTGTTATCACCGAGAATAATGAGAAGTAAGTGATCAAAGTATCAAAACATTTTTTCAAAATCAAAACTCTAAATGATAGCAGAGGCTCTCAAAATTTGAAATGATACAAACAGTGGCTCACACACGCTAACCAAAGAGTGTTATTTTGTGCTTGAAGAATAATACCTAATTTTGTTTCAGTACATCTTTGAGCTCGTAGTATCTCAAGGTGGAAAGGATTCCTCGACTGCTACCAAATGCTGGCCCAAAAACGGGTGCTAGGCTCAGAGGAAGTTTTTCTGGTTTGCAATAAAAAGAAAATCTGAGGATAATGTAGTGATGTTTTTCAATAAACTAAATGGTTATATTTGCAGGACTGTTCTTTATTTCGTGATTATAGCTATCTTGCTTTTTTGTGTGTGAGGATAACCCTTTCTTTTAAAAAATCAAGTTAGGCATTCCCATGGTGGTTCAACAGGTTAAGAACCCAACTAGTATCCATGAGGATGGGGATTCGATCCCTGGCCTCGTTCAGTGGGTTAAGGATCTGCCATTGCTGTGGCTGTGGCATAAGCCAGCAGCTGCAGCTCCATTTTGACCCTTAGCCCTGGGGAAATCCCATATCTGCAGGTGCAGCCCTAAAAAGAAAATAAGTAAAAAAAACTTAAAATAAATAAAAAGCAAAGTTAGGATGATAGCTGATTTTTTTTTTCTTTTTAATTGTGGGAAAAGAGTGGTGACCTGGACCGGGAGCTACTGACCCAGTCCAGACCTCAGCTGGCATTCAGATCCCTTGCTCAATTCTTCTTTCACAGCCTTTGCCAGATCACGGCCAGACACAGGGCATGTGCTGTCTCCCAAAGACCTTGCATCAGAAGAGAATGTTCTTAGAATGCTTTCTGATGCCCCTTAGAACTGTCTTCATCGAGGATGTGTGTCTCTCGAAGTTGCCCTCACGGTGCTCTTGGGCAGCGGTGCCTGGCTGGAGGTGAGTAATCAGAAAATGCATAGAACAGCTTCATTTCTCAGCGAGAGCCTTTCATCTGCATTCTAGATGATTTTCATAACTCTCTTTACAGTAAACGCATTTTTAAAGGATACCGTTAGGATGAAAAGAGCTTTGTGGAACCAAATTTCTTCCATTCCCTATGAGTGGTTTTTCAGTTTTAATTCGTCCAGTGGAAGGAAACCTCAGAAGGAAAAAATTAAAGCATATTTTGAATTTATGATAATAGCATTAACGTGTACTGGGGGAAAATCAGTTGACAATCGAGAGTAGCTATCCTCTGAAAAGTGATCCTTAATCCTGACAGCTTGTACATTTCATCACCAGTGTGTTAAATTATTATCATCATTTCTAATCCCTTGCATGCTAGGGTATTTTACAGTTTACAAAGCTGGTTCACATCACGGTCTCACCTAATCCTTATGATAATCCTATAAGATGGTAAACTAGAGCTCAAAAATAGTAAGTGAATTGCTTAAGTTCAAGCAACTTGTAAATAACAGGGCCAGGATTTCATCCTAGGTCCCCCATCGACTCCAAATCCACAGCTTTCCCACTAAACCAGGAAAGCCTGTATCCAGGTACAAGGATGAATACGTGTCCTCTTATCTTCCCGTCTGCTAACAGCTGACGTTCAATCCATCAAGGGGAGCTACATCAAGAATATATGATCAATGGTGAGTGTCTGGTAAACAGACTTTTAGATCAATTTGTTCTATCTAAATAGACTCAAACGAACAATAAGATCAGTCTTTCACTGTTCTGTGTACACAAGAGCCCTCAGTAAATATTGCTGACAGAACGCTGTGACTAAGTTAGCACGTAAATCTTAAATAATAACTAAAAAGTCATGGTACTTCTGACTTGGTACAAGCCAAAGTATTTCAGCAAGAAATTCTGGGTCTCTCTCTCTCTCTCTCTGGACTTGGTGCATAGAATTTCTCCCAACTCAGCTTATGGTTTTGAGTGACCAACCCAAAAAAAGCTTTGCTCTCAAATTTTTTTTTCTTTCACAAGAGAGATCACTTCAGAATAGCAATAGCAATTAGTATTCTGTAAACAGCCACGCATCTTGGGCCGCCATGGCAGGATCCAAAGAGCCTAAGCCAGAATCCATATGACAAGAGCTCCGTTCTTTGTATTTAGTTATTCTAAACACATGTGGTCTCTGAAACACCACGGCTTGGGCTTGTGATTACAAGGGCAGGATGACAATTTCTGCAGAGGAAAATGGTTATTTGCCTCCGCTAAAGTTTAAGGCGGCTGAACAGACTGCTATGAAACAGAGAATTAGCTGACGCTTTTACCTGCTGGTGGGAGCGAGTCAGCTGTGTTCAAGTTTCTCAAGGACAAGAGAGAATTCGGGCTGGCTTTAGATCAAGAAGCTAAACTCCAAAGAGACAAGGGGAACGAGAGCGAGCGCAGGACCAATAGATAAATGAGCCCTTGTGAGTGGACCAGAGCCGCTGCTGCAAATAGGACAGCGGAAGGGAGGTGGGAGGGGCCGAGGGAAGCAAGGTCAGAGAAGGATGATACCAATAGAGTGTCTCCAAATAGCACAGAATGCAGCAAGAAGTAGCAGCAGATGTCAGTCCAGCCCAATAGCAACCCCCGTGGAGCTATGTAGAAAGACTTGGAAAGAAACAGCATCACCGCAGTCGGTATTAGGAGTAAAGGGAGAGCAGATGATACCTTTCTCCCCATGAATTGAAAGCCGTGACTTGCCACTGGCCGCAGACACGGCTCCATTCTGGCTGTCCCCATTCAAGTTTTAGACTCTTTTTTTTTTTTTTTGCTTTATTTCAGATCTTTACTGCCCTCCTCCCCCTTTGATTTCCTATCTTATTCCAGACTCTCTGGCTGCCGATTCTGAGTCTGATTCTCACCCCACTGGCTGCTCCTTGCCTCTGCCACCAGGTACTCTGGTTCCAGATGCTTCCCCTGGCCTCAGTCACGTTCCAGGACTGATGATGCATAACCAGGAGAATATATTTACTGCTGCACTCAGAAAATTCCCATCGTGATTTGAGACATTGCTGGCATGGACTGACTTTCATAACGGTGGAGGAAAGCCAAAAATGTATAAAGGAAGTCTGTTTTCAGAGTTCATATCCCTTAATTTTAGTGAATGGATGTGGGTGTGTTGAAAACTTAGTTTCTTAAGAACTGCCTAAATTTCATAATTATTTCATTTTCATCCGCTCACAGATGGCTTTGCCCTAAGTGTAAAAATTGAAGAGCCAATATAAAATGATGGTACCTTTACTCTGGCAGTTACATTTTAAGTTTCAAACGTTGATTTTCAGAACCTTGGAGAGCATCAAGCTCCAGCCCTCCATTTCCCTCTCTGGAGCCAGCTCAAGTGTAGGCTGCTTTCTTCTGTAAAAATGTGACATATGAAATAATGGAGGGAGTTCCCATCGTGGCTCAACAGTACTGAATCTGACTAGGATCCATGAGGATGCGGGTTCAATCCCTGGCCTCGTTTAGTGGGTTAAGGATCTGGCATTGCCATGAGCTGTGGTATAGGTCACTGAGGCAGCTCGGATCCCGCGTTGCTGTGGCTGTGGTGTAGGCCGGCAGCTGTAGCTCCAATTCGACCCCTAACCTGGGAACTTCCATATCCCGCAGGTGTGGCTCTAAAAACACAAAAGGGAAAACAAGGACAAAAAAAAGAAATAACGGACTACATTGACAGTGAAACTAGTAAATTTTATAACAGAAATGCCTTTCCCAATAACGGCTTTTTACAGTTTAAGTTTCTGTTGTGTAGTGTCACATAGTTATTCAGAGGGTGGATTTGCAGTCAATAAAATGGGTTCCGCCAGTTCCTAGTTAGATATCCTCGGGCAGACCCCCTAAGACTTACCTCTTCTCATCTGTAAAGTGGAGCTACAAATAGTAGCTACTTCACAGGGTTGCTCTGACAATCACATGAGATAATGGATTTAAAACCTGTAGCACGTAACAAGCATTGACTGCTTTCTGCATACTTCCAAGCAAGTTGTCAATAACAGCTAGAGTGACCAGTCCTGAGAGTTGGGGGGGGGGTGTCTTTCGGATCTGCTTTTCTAGGAAAATGGCATACCCAGGAAGCAGGGAAGCAGCGGGTTCTGGCCTTGTCAGTTTCAGCTTCATAGTCTGGAGTGGAGGCTCCAGCTGTGCTCATCCACTATTCAGAACTCCAGTTGCGTGTGGTTTACCTGTTTTGCCCATTTTAACAGTGTTGTCAGCTGTTGATCTACTGGTTAGTGTTTCCTTGCTTTTTCTTGTACCTTTCTCAATAGACAGCTGGATCATACATTCATTTGTTAATTTTACAGGTTTATTGAACATCTACTTAGTGTCATTGTTGTGTGAAATACTTGAGTTACAGTGATGAACGAAAGGAAAGGATCAGTTTCCCCTTTGGAGGAAAGTTTTCAACACAGATATCTTGGTATAAGTTAGAATCCACCTGCCCTTGCTGAAACTCAAAGGGCCAGATGGCTCATTTCTCAGTCTTCCTTGCAGTTAGGGCTCAGGCACTCCACTTAGACTCAGTCAATGAGACTCACCTGCGCCAGACTTTTGCCTGCAATCTGATGATCCAAAAAAGTAGATGTAGTTAGGCGGTCCCGTTGTGGCTCAGTGGGTTAAGAACTGGACAAATATTCATGAGGATGCAGGTTTGATCCCTGGCCTTGCTTGGTGGGTTAAGGATCCGGCGTTGCTGTGAGCTGTAGCGTAGGTCACAGATGCAGCTTGGATCCCGTTTTGCTGTGGCTGTGGTAGGCTGGCGGCTACAGCAATGATTTGACCCCTAGCCTGGGAACTTCCATATGCCCTGGGTGCAGCCTTAAAAAGCCAAAAAAAAAAAAAAAGGTAGATAGAGTGAAAGATTTTTTCTGGTGGTAGCAGAAAAAATTTAAAAGAAAATTTCCAGTTTCAGTGCAAATGATTGTGTTATGGTTTGACAGAGCTATTTTTTTTTTTAATTGGGTAGCTGAAACACCCAGTTTCCAGGGCTCCAGAACGGCGATGCTGACATCAATGTGTGGTGCCCAGTGCTGGCCCTGATGGGGCTGCAACTTACTGTGACTTTTGTCTAACATGACCACACAGCACGAACAGCCAGATGAGTTTAGTGGCATATGCTTTGGGCTTTGGTTCTGCCTGCATAACGTCCTTTGCTCCTGACCATTTTTCCGTGGCTCTCTCTGTAGCTCGCCTGGAAATTCTTTAAGTTGGCTATCATCCTTTTAATACATTTTTCTTTTTGCTAAAATCAGGTAGTCAGTTACTAGTTTTGTAGCTAAGTATCTTGATTGCCTCACCAGAGACTTAAATCCAAATCTGTACTTGAAAGCCGGGTGCCCTTGGTCAAGTGAGGCTTCTCTGTAAGCCCCAAGCTGCTTATGTAAGTATTGCATGTGCACCTACATACCTGAGTAGATATCAAGTGCTTATCATACAATATCTAGAGCACAGTAGATGCACGATTCATGTTAGCTCCTATTAATGCATTTTAAAAGAATAAATGGGAGTTCCCATCATGGCTCAACAGTAACGAACCTGACCAGTATCCATGAGAATGTGGGTTTGACCCCTGGCCTTGCTCAGGATCTAGTGTTCCCCTGAGCTATGGTGTAGGTCACAGGTACAGCTCAGATCTGGTGTTGCTGTGGCTGTGGCGCAGGCCAGCAGCTGCAGCTCTGATTCGACTCCTAGCCTGGGAACCTCCATATGCTGCCCTTAAAAAAAACAAAAACAAAAACAAAATTTCTGATTTCAGTGCAAATGATTGTGTTATGGTTTGACATAGATATTGTTTTTGACATATTATGTAATGTAAGAATGTGGATAATAGACATAAATTGTGCATAATTATTAATTCTCTAAGTAAGTCTGCTAAAATGTTTTGGAAGTTCTACCAAACTTCTTCCAAACAAAACCTTGACTTTAGGCAAAGTACCTGAAGTGTGACTCACCCTGTGAACCCACTAGAGTTCACTCAAATGAACCTTCTTTCCGTAACTAGCCACCAAAGCAAGAGAGCTTGATTAGTAAAAACCCTAACGTGTCTAAATAAAACTTAGAGCATGAAGATTTAAACAGCTGCAGGAGTGGGTTGCTAAGAGTGAAAGTCCGAACTCACAGCCCACGTGAAGGTTTTCCAGTAGGAAAGATAATTCATTTTTTAGGACAAGAAGCTGCAAGGAGGAGTAACATTAATAAACCAACATGAAGAAGTGGAATGGCAAATGATCTTAAAAAAAGAAACTTATGGAGACATTTACATACACTGTGAAAAGTTGCTAAGAAATAAATTATTGTGGGGAAGGGTTCCCATTTAATTAAGAAATGGATTTGGGGCGCTTTCTTCAAAAGAAAGTCAACATCTGTTTTGAATTCTTTTTTAAAAAAAATCCTATTATCAGAGTTCCCGCTGTGGTGCCATGGGATAAGAACCTGACTGCAGTGGCTCAGGTTGCTCTGGAGACATGGGTTTGATCCCTTGCCCCGCTTGGTGGGTTAAGGATCTGGTGTAGGTCACAGCTGTGGTTCAGATGATCCCTGGCCTGGGAACGTCCATAAGCCGCAGGTGGGGACATAAAAAAAATCCTGTTATCATGAAAACAAACAAACCAAATAAAGCCCACAGTTCAAACTGTGTATGAATAGTTGTGGGGGAATTAAAAATGTTACCTTGGAGCATCAACAAAATATTTGGCATTTCACTGAGCAGAAGGCCTGAGTGACTCACATTTTGGTACAGATAGCGGTTGGACTATAACAATTTCTTATCTCTATTAATTTGAAGTTATGTGTTTTTCGGTATGTGTGTGTATATGTGTCTTTTTTAGGGCCGTGCCCACGGCATATGGAGGTTCCCGGGCTAGGGGTTGAAGTTGAGCTCTTATCGCTGGCCTACGCCACAGCCACAGCAACACCAGATCCTTAACCCACTGAGCAAGGCCAGGGATGGAATCTGCGTCTTCACGGATGCTAGTCAGATTTGTTTCCATTGAGCCACAATAGGAACTCCAGAAGTTATGATTTTTATTAAAATTAGTAATGGAAAATCACCTGAAATGAAGGACTGGTGTCTGTGTATTAACTCTAGCAACTGGTTCTCAGTATCCTATGATTAAAAAGAGAGAGACAATTTTTCAAAGGGTTCGAAATATCTCTTTTCCTATTTTAACACATTGTCATGTCATTTAAGATGCTCACACTGGATAAGAAAGCAGTTACACTTTCTCTTTCTACTTTTAATAAATGTTTAGTTTCCTATTTTTCATTTGTGTTATCTCTTGATCTTTTCTAGTCTTTTTATTTTGAGATTTCTTTTATTCAGCTGCTATCTCTTTTACCCCAAAGCTCATTTTCCTCACTTTATTCCTGTTATTTGACATCTTTCAGAAGTGGTTTGAAAATATCCTCTTCCTTTTCTTACACAGAAAAACTTCTTCAGTGTTGTGATCTGTCAAAATAGTGTGCAGGTGGTAAAAGTATCAAGGCTGGTATTTATCAATGGGAACTACGTGTCGTTTGTATAGAAAGATTTGAAAATTACCCTTAAAGAACAGTGGGAGTCTGAGCTGAATGCAGACATGAATCCATGTCAGCATGATTACTGGGAAAAGGACTTATTCAAAAGCAAGGCTGGTATGAAAGAAAAAAAAAATTGTGACATAAAGAAATACTTGGTAAGTTCTCCTTGTTTGCAGCAGCCTATTTTGTGAAGTGTGGATGAGGAAAAAAAAATCTTCATTAGGCTTGATATTAAATCTCAAAAACTGAGACAAAACAGGAGCTCTGTCAGGTTATTTGCTACTCTAAGTACTTGCTTTTTTTTGTTGGGGGGGGCACGTCTTTTTAAGGCTGTACCTGCAGCATATGGAAGTTCCCAGGCTAGCGGTCAAATTAGAGCTACAGCTGCCAGTCTGCACCACAGCCACAGCAACACAGGATCCGAGCCAAGTCTGTGACTTATACTGCAGCTCGGGGCAACACCGGATCCTTAACCCACAGCGAGGCCAGGGATTGAACCATGCTCATGGCTACTAGCTGGGTTCTTATCCTACTGAGCCACATCGGAAGCTCCCTAAGCGCTTGCATTTTCTTTTTTAGGGAGACTTGCTATAGCAGCAAATGAAAGTGTCACTATAGAAGGGTCTGCTTTGTGTGAGCGCACTCAGTCTGCTCTGTCCCTCAGCGCTCACAGCCTGTAACGTAGGAAGGGTTGTCCTCGGGTATAGCTAAAGACACCGGCTCGGAGACCTTGGAAAGATTGCCAGCCTGCAAATCCGGGAAAGGAAAAGAACAGGGACTTGAATTCAGGACACAAAGTCCAAAATCCATACCCTTTCTGGCCTGTATTTATTCTAATAAATTGATCCTGACTTTATTTTACTTTTGCCTAAAGGGATTTTCATCTGGGCGCATAGTGCCCTTTTCTGCGATTTAAACTGAATCCCAGCTTTGTGTTTATGTCGTCAGGGGAACGCCCTGGTCAGACCAGCCTTGGGGATTACAGGGCGAAAGTGAAGACGCAGTGGGGAAAAGTGATGGAGAACTCCCTGTGTGGTGGCACCTTGCTGAAGGAAGGACTTGCCCTCTTAATTAATCTTCAACAGAGCCACGTATTAATTCATGGATTGAAGACCGATTCATCTGGTATATTATTATGAATCTGTTACGTGGTCCACATTCAGGACCTGGGGATACAAAAGTGAACAGGACAGACAAGATCCTTCATGGAGCTCACGATCTAGGGGGAAGAGACAAAGAAAAAGCCAAGTAGAAGTTTCTGTTGTGGCTCAGTGGTAACAAACCCGACTAGTATCCATGAGGATGCAGGTTCGATCCCCAGCCTCGCTTAGTGGGTTAAGGATCTGGCATTGCCGTGAGCTGTGGTGTAGGTTGCAGACTCAGTATGGATCTGACGTTGCTGTGGCTGTGGTGTAGGTTGGCAGCTGCAGCTCCGATGAGACCCCTAGCCTGGGAACGTCCATATGCCACAGGTGTGCCCACCCCCAAAAAAAAGAAAGAAAAAGAAAAAAAAACGAGGCACCTAGAAGCACAAATTGCAGATTATAAAATATGCTGTTGATTGCATTTGTCAATTACATTATATTCCCTGTAGGATCTGGAAGTGACAACTGGCTGAGAATCTGGAGATGCGGATGGAGGCGATGCTGAGGGCGAAGATCAAAACGGAGAGCAAGCCTGGAGTGTTCAGGGCCAGAAAGGAGGCCTGAGATGCTGAGTGTAGTGGTGGGGGAGGCGGAATATGGTGGGGGTTGGGTGGGGACTGAAAGGTTGGCAGGTGTAACTTACAGAACTTGGTAGCAGGGGCTGAGAGAAAGGGAGGCGTGAAGGACTCCCAGGTTTTAGTATAAGCAACAGAGACATGGCAGAGACACCTACTGAGGTGTAGGTAACTAAGGGAGCAACAGGTTTGGAAAGAAAAATCAAGAACTCCATTTTGGCTATAGGAACTTTAAGGTATTTATTAGGCAGTCAACTAGACATGACAGGAGGCAGTTGGCTGTGCATCTTGAGTTTGGGGCAGGGGTTTGATAGTAAAAATAATAAAAATAAAATATACAAGTATATTAGTAATACATATGTTTCTTTATTATTGTATTATATTACAAGATCTAGTTCAAGGAATGAAAAATGGAGACTTAAAAAAAAGCAAAAAAAAAATCTGCAGTGGAGGATTTATAGAAAAGGGATCCGTCTTATGACCATTTCATTTTAAACCCGGATAGAAGCCGAGGGCATGACATGAGAACGTAACTCAGAGAAGGCGTTTCTGCAGAGTACTCATTCAGTGAGCTCTGTGGGCAGAGCTAAGGATCTTCCTGGTGGATAAAGGTACCGTGCTGATACCTACGGTGGACAGCAGGCTCCCTGGACAGTCTTCTTTGGATTTCACTGCTCCTGGATGGACATTTGCCAAGGAACAGACAACAGCACTGTCCAATTAAATTCCCTGATGAAGGCCTAAGACCTGTGTTTATACTCCGTGTTGCTGATTCAAGAACATTCTTATGCTTAGGTACCAGATGCCCATGTGTCAAGATTTCTGTTCCATTATGAAAATCCTACGGCCAGCTGGAGGACTCAAAGGCTGCTCTCATGTCATCATTATGGGAGAAAGAAACAGCTTTGTGTTTCTTTTTAAAAAGAAACACCTGTTTTTTTCTTTTTTTTAATTTTCATATGATTTTCATTTTTTCCATTAGAGTTGATTTACAGTGTTCGGTCAATTTCTACTGTACAGCAAAGTGACCTAGTCATACATATACACATTCTTTTTCTCACATTATCCTCTGTTCCATGTGCTGTGGATAAGAGTTCCACGTGCTGTGCAGCGGGATCTCATGGCTTATCCACGCCAAATGCAATAGTCCATCCCACTCTCTCCCCCTCTCCCTGTTTTTTCTTTGTTACTCATAGTGCATGTTAGTTGCCGGTAAATTAGAAAAACAAAACAGGACAAAATAAATCTCAGTCATTGGGAGTTAATGCTTTGTATGCTCTTCCAGACATATTTCTATAGACTTTTTTTAATGTATAGTGATACCTTTTAACATCTGCTTTTTTTTTTCTCTTATCAATACACTGTAAGCAGGATTCCCATCATGGCTCAGGGAAATGAATCTGACTAGCATCCATGAGGACTCAGGTTCAATCCCTGGCCTTGCTCAGTGGGTTAAGGATCTGGCGTTGCTGTGAGCTGTGGTGTAGGTCGCAGACATAGGTCAGAGCAGGTGTTGCTGTGGCTGTGGTATAGGCTGGAGGCTGCAGCTCCCGTTGGACCCCTAGCCTGGGAACCTCCATATGGCGGGGGTGCGGCCCTAAAAATACAACAACAACAACAACAACAAAATATAAATACACACATTTAAAGGGTTCTGATAGGTATTTCCAGACCCTCTCCTAAAAGTTTGCTCCAATCTGCCCTCCCGCCAGCAGTATCTCAGATGGCACTCTACTCACTAGGTATTATTTTGGAAGGAGAGGCAGGTTAAAATTCAATGGCTCTCTGCTATTTAATTTCACTTCTTTAATCATTAACCAAGGAGAGACTCTCCCCCCACCCATTCGCCATGGTTTTCTGATGGATCTGCTCCCCCACGCGCTCAGAAGTAGAGCCTTTACAAAAATTCCTTTAATGGGGACGGACCTGGAGCTGGTGGAAGTGCAGGCTCTCCGCGAACCTGCGTCCTTAGAGAAGCCGGGGAACTTCCACGGCACCCAGGCTTTGCTAGTGAAGAGCTGTGAGCCGAGCCTTCTCTCCTGCGCTCCACCTCATCCTCCACTTGACTGGCATATGAACTCCTGCTCTCTCCAAAGGAGACAGTTGATATGGAAACATATCGAGGTCCCTCCTGTTGCAGGTTACAGAAAGTTCTGCGCTAGTGACAGCCACAGCAACGTGGCGGAGCTTAGCGGTGAGGAACAAAGCACCCTGGAGATCTGATTCCAAGTCCAGGGCCCCGGGGGTTAGCTTGGGCCTCCGTTTCCCCATCTGTAAAATAGACCAACCTCGTGGCGGCGTTATGAGGCAGCCATAAGCTCTGTCCCTTTGCAGAAGAACAGAGCCCGGAACACTGAAAAGTGCTAAAGGAACCAAGGAGGCGGGAAAGCAGAAGAGCAAAGGGTGGAGGGTTTAAATAGTGGGCTTGGAGTTCCCGTCGTGGCTCAGTGGTTAACGAATCCGACTAGGGACCATGAGGTTACGGGTTCGATCCCTGGCCTCGCTCAGTGGATTAAGGATCCGGCATTGCCGTGAGCTATGGTGTACATAACAAACGCAGCTTGGATCCCGCAGTTGCTGTGGCTGTGGTGTTCGCCCGCGGTTGTAGCTCTGATTAGACCCCTAGCCTGGGAACCTCCATATGCCGCAGGTGTGGCCCTGCAAAAGGCAAAAAGATTAAAACAAAAAAGTGGGCTAAAGCCCAGGTGGAACGGAGAAAGAACTGCTCTGAGGAGAAAGACCAGCATGATCAGTCTTCTTTTTCCCCTTTCTGCCAAAGCCCCGCTGCGGAGGGCGTGGAAAGGCGGCCGGCTCCGCCTGCCTGGGCTCCCCCGGCCTCCCCTTCTGCGTGGAGCGGCTGCGGGGGCGGCGCGGGGCGGGGGCCGGCGGGGACCCGGGCGAAGCGGGGCCCGGGCGCTTTGTGCCAGGCGCTGAATGGGCGATGTGCGTGCGCGCGGGGCCGCGCGGATTAGCCGTGCTTTCCCATGAACCACAAAAGAAGGCCCGGATCTGGGACGTTTGTCGTCCTGGGGCAGGCTGCGCAGGGGGCGAGGTAACCGGAGCTTTTCCCGGACGGCTTCAGTCTTTGGGGACGTGGGGTCACTCTAATCCTTCCTGTTTATATTGTGAACGCGTCCACAGCCGGGCTTAAGCTCTGCAGTGGAAAATAAGAATCGCGATGCAGGCATTCCTGAACGGCTACGTCCTCGGGGTGCTTTCACTTTTTTTTTTTTTTAATTGGAACGGGCACTGTTCCCTCGCATGCATCAGTCCTCTCCCAGACAGCAGCGCAGCTGAAGTGCCGCAGCAGAAGTAGCGGGCGCTGCCCTTCTGACCCCCAAACCCCATTTCGTTCGGCGATCGTGTGATGCTATTGTTTATGCTCTGGTTTCTCTCTTTTATTTCTTCTTTCTTCAGGCAGCCCCTTTGCCTTCCTCGCCCTTTGTGAGGATTTCGGAAGATCGTTAGATAACCGGTCCAAACGCATCTCATTTAGCCGTGAATTCTCAGAAATTGACAACTGTATTATGGTGTTGGCGGAAACCAGAAGCTAGGTTTATTGGTAGAACCCTATTACAATTTACTCCGAATTCTCCTCCAAATTACAGGTTTCTCTTGTATTCAAATTTGATGCGTTTCCTTACCCAGGCTCTCAAGTCTGCCGTGCGAGGCAGTTCGACGTCCGTTTTTGGGGACGTTTCATTATTGCAACCCCGCTTCTGGTCAAAAGGAAAGAAAACCATCCTGGGAATGGAGCCTGAAGTCAGGGCTTCCAGAAGAAAGGCCATCGTGGGGGTGTCTGAGGGGAAGGGACCTGCTGCTGAAGGTGAGAGACACAGAGGGTCTCAGCAGACACCGGGTACCCAAGGAAGGACCACACTCATCTCAGCCTTTCATCTTCACGACCAGTGAACCGCCCAGTCTCCTGATTCATTCATTTATTGACCCACTTCACAAACGTGTAAGTGGGATTACAATATTCTGGGCCTTGTGCCGGGACTAGGAAGAGTAATGTGCAGCAGAGTCTGTTTTTGGGTGTTAGGGGTGGTCCCCCAGTTTGCTTTGGAATGACTTGGAGTCACGTGATCGAAATGCATATTTCCTACTTATCCTCCACCTACTGAAGGAGAATTTCTGACGGTGATGGGAGGCAGGGAGTCTGTATTTAACAAGCCGATCAGCTGAATCTACGCCAGTCCACTGGGCCTTTGATCCCATTTAAAGCAGAGTGACTGGGGGGGAGGGGGGAGGAAAACGGTTTGGGGCTAATGGAATAGCATCTGCAAGGAGAACAGAGTTAAGAAAGACCTTATTTGGTCAATGGTGTGTTGCTAAACCTTTTGCTCCAAAAACATATGTTTGGTATTTCTGCAATAGCTATGTAGAAAGTCTTTATTTCCAGAATTTATTTGTTCCTTTAGCTTGACGTTTTTACTACCCTAATAGAAATCAGTAGTGGGGGGGCACATACTTGATAGTACTTGATTTAGGGCTCCACTTCAACAATACACACACACACACACACACACACACACACACACACACACACTGCTGGAATGTATCTAGTTAATACAATGAAAAACACCTGTTTCTCTGGGGATCGTGGGTACCCGATGCGAAGTCTGATTAAAGGTAAATTCTCATCTCAAAAAACTAGACTAATATGTGACTATTTGGGCGTTCCCATCGTGACTAAGTGGAAACAAATCTGAGTAGTATCCATGAGGATGCAGGTTTGATACCTGGCCTTGCTCAGTGGGTTAAGGATCCAGTGTTGCCATGAGCTGTGGTGTAGGTCACAGACGTGGCCCGAATCTGGCATTGCTGTAGCTGGGGTGTAGGCCGGCAGCTACAGCTCTGATTTGACCTCTAGCCTGGGAACCTCCATATGATTCGGGTGCGGTCCTAAAAAATGACCAAAAAAGTGAATATTTATTTTATGCGTAAATATATTTATTTTGCATATACCTTATTTTAAAAGTGTAGCCATACAGGCTTTTCCTATAATTAGCAGGGTTGGAAAAAGCTTTTGAGGTACTTGTGGGGCAAAGTGATTTTATAGTACTGAACTGTAAGCAACTGACCCTCTCTATTTTAAGCCCTATACTAGCTAATGATATGGTGTTTGAAATCTAAGAATGAACAGATTGGAGTTCCCATTGGGGTGCAGCAGAAACGAATCCAACTAGGAACCATGAGATTGCGGGTTCGATCCCTGCTCTCGCTCAGTGGGTTAAGGACCAGCGTTGCTGTGAGCTGTGGCGTAAGTCACACACGTGGCTTGGATCCCGTGTTGCTGTGCCTGTGGTGTAGTCCGGCAGCTGTAGCTCCGACTGGACCTCTAGTCTGGGAACTTCCATATGCTGCCGGTGCGGCCCTTAAAAAAAAAAAATAGAGAGGTTTAATAATTTTTTTCAGCTAAGGAGATACCCAAGCTTGATTTTCTGTTTTATGATGAAAGCGTCAAGCCTTCTGACGAGTATTAATGCAACATATGTCCCTCTGGTTATTTTCATCTCCTTATCCTTAATTCATTGCCGAACGTTTAAAGAACACATTCCTTCTGTCTGTGTTAACATTTAACTCCACACCTGTATGCAGAGATTTCCTTACCTCCTGCCTTCTGGTGGAGCTTTTTCTCATGAAATTAAGGGGACTTGAACTCCCTCTTCAGCTCTTGGTGTAGCCCTTCCTCAGTCTTCTTGGGTCCCTCATATCCTGGCTTCCAGTAGCCTTTGCAATTGGTCTCTTGAATTAACCACCAAATAGTTTTTATTTGTTTAATGTTTGTCTTTTTCACTCCCTTATTCTCCTTGAGGACAGGGACCGTATATACTGAGTTCTATAACACCAGAATCTAGCACACATATATCAAGGCCAGCAGCGTCAAAATCTAGTACATATTAATTGTTCATTAATATTTGTCAAATTAGTGAATAAATATTGATTTTCCTAGGTTGAAAATACCATCCTTCCATTGACCAATAACTTTTTGTTTTGTTTTGTTTTGTTTTTTTAGTGCCGCACCCACGGCATGTGGAGGTTCCCAGGCTAGGGGTCCAGTCGGGGCTGTAGCCACTGGACTACGCCAGAGCCACAGCAACACCAGATCCAAACCATGTCTGCGACCTACACCACAGCTCATGGCAACACTGGATCCTTACCCACCGAGCAAGGCCAGGGATCGAACCAGATCTGATGTTGCTGTGACTGTGGCGTAAGCTGAAAGCTGCAGCTCTGATTCGACCCCTAGCCTGGGAACTTCATATGTTGCAGATACAGCCCTGAAAAGCAAAATAAAATAAAATAAAAAATAAATAAAATAAAATAAAATAAAAGCTTTAAAAAATAAATACCTTAAGTATTTTAGGAAGCAGTGTATCTTTGGTCAAGAAATATTTGTCTAAACTTCTGTGATGCTTTCAGTTATTTTTCCTGCTGATTAAAATCAAGGAAAATTAATTTTTAATACTTCCAATTATCAAGAGAATAAATAGCATGGCATCCTCATTAAATTCTTTCTATCTAGCTCTCCATTTCCATATCTATTTCACATGCATAGTAATGTCTTCAATTATGCTCATCAAATGTTAATATTGATTAGTTCTGGGCAGCGGGATTTAGGTTTAGGGTGATTTGTTTTATTTTTCTTTGTACTTTTCTGTATTGCTCATTTGAAAAAGTAATGCGTATATATCATTTTGTTAAAAGAAATTGTCATTACTTAAAAAAAATATATATATATATCTGGCCAAATGAGAAACTTGGAGAGAAGGGCTAAAAGAGCTAAAGGAGACAGTTTTTCTGATGGCCAGTTTGTGGGTAAAAACTCGAAGTCACATCTTCCCACCCCATTGCTATTTATAGCCATTATGCTGGACATTCATTTACCCGCCCTGGGGGCTCTCACGAGTGTCTTAGCTTGGAAATACAGCCGCAACTGTTTATCAACTCATTCTCCCCGGTTCTCCTACCCAAGGAGGTGAATCCTGATTGGTCCAGAACGCTCCTGGGGGTCTTATTTCCCGTTTCCAGTGACTGGTTAAGCTCGAGCATGTGATTCAATTCCAACCAATTAGATGTGAGAGGAAGATTTCTGAGTAGTGATCTCTGTGAAAGTTTTTGCTTTTCAAAAAGAAAATTAGGAAATGTCCTCATTTTCCTACTTCTTAATGTTACTGTATGAGGATAAAATGCTCTGAGCTACTGCAGACATCTCAGACCCCAAAACAATGAGCCTGAGGACAGAAGCCACAGGACTGGGAAAGGGAGAGTGGAAAGAAAAATTCTTTTCTTGTTTGTTTTTTTAGCACTGCACCCACGGCATATGGAGGTTCCCAGGCTAGAGGTCAAATTGGAGCTACAGCTGCCGGCCTACACCACAGCCACAGCAACGCGGGATCCGAGCCGCGTCTGCAATCTACACAACAGCTCACAGCAACGCCATATCCTTAACCCACTGGGCGAGGCCAGGGATCGAATCTCTGTCCTCATGGATGCTAGTCAGATTCACTTCAGCTCAGCCAAGGGCACTCCAAGAAAGGTTCTTGATTACATAGATGTGGCTGCGGGTTAACCCTAGAACTGTTCATTGCAGTCTTGTCACGTGCGATAATACACGTTCTGTGGTTTAAGGTGCATTTAGTTGAGTTTTCTGTTCTTGTAACTGAAAGCATCCTATAAGATACACTGTAGCCCTGGGAAGCAGGATGACATGTACCTTAGTTGGGCAATAGGAGCAGAAATAACCTCTCTCTCTCTCTCTTTTTAACCATGAGTCCAGGCAGAATTAGAGAAAAGTTTTATGTGTTGCTGTTTCATAGGTTCCATTTTAGGCCACATCCACATGCACAGAAGGCTGCCATTATTCTATGCTTAGTGCTTTTTTTGTTTGTTTGTTTTTTCTTTTTTTGGCTGCCCCTAGGCACATGGAGTTCCCCGGCCAGGGATCGGCTCGGGTGCGACCTATGCGAAGCTCTGGCAACCTTGATCCTTAACCCAGTGTTGGGCTGGGGATCGAACCTGTGTCCCAGTGCTCCCAAGATGCTGCCCATCCCATTGTGCCATAGCCGGAACTCCAGTGCTTTGTCTTATTAACATAATAGCTGTAAAACTGCTTTGTGGATGAAAAAAATCTAGAACACAAGGGCAAGAGCCTGCAAGTTAATGGAAGAGCCAGAATCGGGATCCAGGTCAGAGCTTTCTTTCAATAGGTGACACTGATTCTCCCAACCGTCAGATTGTTAATGGTTGCTGTAAGGTATATCTACAAGCAATTTATTACTAAGGACCAAGCACCAAATTAAAAAGAAATGAACAAGAGTAGATTCAAGGCTATCCCCATACACAGGGATGAACCTGGTTTCCGGGGGTGAGGTCACCAATGATTTTTGCTTTTTTTTATGGCTGCACCTGTAGCATATGGAAGTTCCCAGGCTAGGGGTAGAAGTGGTGTTATAGCTGCTGGCCTACACCACAGCCACAGCAACGCCAGATCCGAGCCACGTCTACCAACTACACCACAGCTCACAACAACACTGGATCCTTAACCCACTGAGTAAGGCCAGGGATCGAACCTGCAGTCTTGATTGAGAAGCCCTTCTTCAGAGTCTCAAGTTGCTGTCAGCCTTAGACTCTTCCAGAGAGCCGTCGTTTTGCATCTGCTGCCAGACCGCTTCTGCTATCAGAAAGTGACCTTAGGGAGTTCCCATCGTGGCTCAGTGGTTAACGAATCCGACTAAAAACCATGAGGTTGCGGGTTCGATCCCTGGCCTTGCTCAGTGGGTTAAGGATCCGGCGTTGCCGTGAGCTATGGTGTAGGTTGCAGACGCGGCTCAGATCCCACGTTGCTGTGGCTGTGGAGAAGGCCGGCGGCTACAGCTCCTGTTAGACCCCTAGCCTGGGAACCTCCATATGCCGCAGGTGCGGCCCTAGATAAAGGCAAAAAGACAAAAAAAAAAGAAAGAAAGTGACCTAGGAGTTCTAATCGTGGATCAGCAGTTAATGGACTGACCTGACTAGTATCCAGGAGGACAGTAGGTTCAATCCCTGGCCTCCCTCAGTGGATTGAGGATCCAGCATTTCCGTGAGCTGTGGTGTAGGTCCAGACGTGGCTCTGACCGGCTTTGCTGTGGCTGTGGTGTAGGCCGGCAGCTACAGCTCTGATTCGAGCCCTGGCCTGGGAAACTCCATATGCCATGGCAACAGCCCTAAAAAATAAAATAAAAAAAGGACAAAAAGAAAGAAAGCGATCCTAGAACCAGGCTGGAAGTGGACCCCCAAATACAGTCAATAACCACATTTTCAGTAAGCCCAGTCATCTAGTTGTCATCCTTTCTGTTTATTACATTTTCCTTTCTTTCTTTCTTTTTTTTTTTTTTGATATAAGGAAATTTCACGTGATGGTGGAGTTTTTGGAGAATGGAGAAGAAACTGGGACCTGGTCCGCTGGAATAGACTGTGTTCCTTGCCTTTCCAAAGCCATTTGCCTCCGTCTCCTCCCTGCCCCCTCCCACCCCAGGCAACAGGCGGAGATTTTATTCAGGGATTGAATCATAGTTGGCCTAAACTATCTATTTTCTTTTTTTCTTCTTTTTTATTTTTAGGGCTTCTCCTGCAATGCCAGATTCGAGCCGCGTCTGTGACCCGAACCACAGCTCACGGCAATGGCAGATCTGTAACCCATTGATCAGGGCCAGGGATTGAACCTGCGTCCTCATGGATACTAGTCGGGTTCTTAACCACTGAGCCACAACGGGAACTCCCTAAACCTGTTTTCATTTTCACCATTTTCACTCATGTGCATGAACATGAGTAGACAAGAGACCCTGTAACCAGGAAGGCCCAAGGGGACATCTGCAGATGGCGTCTCTGCATGAACAGAGAGGGAGCCTAGGAAGGAAGAGCTTGTGTCTCTGCCCCTTTCTTCATTGCTGGGATGTGCATGAGAGAAAGTGACACCTGTAAATTTGCTAGCCACCTTTGGACTCTGAGCTGACAAAAATCAGAGAGAAAAGCCAACACTCAGAGGATAGTGGAACAGAAGAAGGAAGAGTTTGGGTCCTCGAGGGTACCTTTGAACCGCTGAACTACCCTGAAGCCCCCCACCCCTCCAGACTCTTGTGAGACCAACAATTAAGCCGTGGCTGGTGGTCTTTTCCTCACGCTCTAACTCATGCTGAGGGATACACCAACAACTCTTATGTATTTCCCATCTTTTTTTTTTTGGCCACACCCATGGTACGCAGAAGATCCTGGGCAAGCGATTGAACCTGTGTCATATCAGTGACCCGAGCCAGGTCCTCAACCCACTTCGCCACCAGGGAACTCCTGATTCCTATTTTTTATTTTTAGGGCCATACCCATGGTGTATAGAAGTTCCCAGGCTAGAGGTCAAATTGGAGCTGCAGCTGATGGCCTACACCACAGCCACAGCAACACCCGATCCTTAACCCACTGAATGAGGCCAGGGATCTAACCTGCATCCTCATGGATACTAGTTGGGTTCATAACCCACTGAGTCACAATGGGAACTCCCCTATTTCTTTAAATGATCTATTAAACTGAGTTCTTAGTAAATGACTTGCATTAAAAAAAAAACAAACTTTAAAAAAAAACTCCTAAGTTAAAAGGTTATGGAAAAAATGGAATTCTTTACAAAAATAACACACGGCGTGCATATTTGCTTGATATTGTGAGAACCACTCAGGCTTAAAGAAACATTTTATAATGTCTGGTTTTGTTGATCTTGGACATGGTTATCTTACTCTCTGTCAAATGATGGATTCCCACTGAGAAGCAGCGGCTTACCCCCCCCCCCCTTTTTGTTCTGATGTTGCTAACCATCCTCTCTATGACAGACACAGAAAAGAATGCAGGAGACAAGCGGGGGGGTATGTTTGATTCGCATAAGGATTTAATGAGTCAATCTAGATCACAAACCCCTCACCAGCAAGGTTATATCTCTGCTGTGATTTGTTCTCACCTACCTCTCTTCTTGTTTACTTTGTGCCAATGATAGTGGTCACAGAGTTTAAAGTGACTTGCTGTTTGTCAATAGAGATCTGGCGGCCTGAGGTTTTGAGCTGTGGCTTTTGTTCCAGCTAGATATTTCCATGGAGTTTAGATTAATAAAACATGAAGGAATCTCTGGTATGATGCATGCGCTCTGCTTTGCTTTTTGATTGCATATTAATTATGTGCAGGCATCTTCCTTCTAGGAAAATAGAATCCCACATCTCTAGGCTTTGCCTTGCCGTCCAGGTTCCTGTTGATTCTTCCTCTATTTTTTCTTTTTTTTTCAGTAGAAAATATGTTAGAAAAATAGGGACGAACACTTTGGTTTTCGCTGTCGCCAATACCAGAAAATTATTAGAGCGGGGCTTTTTCTCATCCATCATCACGGGAAAGAGCTACGCTAGCAACACCTGGGACTGAAGGTCATGCTGCCTGGCTTCGTGGGGACAGATGGCCATTGCTCATCATGTTAGGAGAAGCTCGATGCTGACTTCTGGACATCAGCTGCTCACTATGTATATTAAGTGATAATTTAGCTTCAGGTGGCACCAGCCCTCGTGCTGTCTGATCTCCTGCCATCTGAATGGAAAATGTGTGGGCAGCAGTACCTTACTTTCTTCTACTACATTGTGAGACAAAAGCTGACTCCTTGATGCATCTAATAACGATAACAAACAGCATTGCTTAAGGTCATTTGAATTCTGCTTCACCAACGAAATACTCCGGATTTAAAGTCCCAGTGCGGCAAATTTGTGAGTTTTGGGGGGCGGAATTAAAAACCACAACAACAACACAAACCTTGTGAAAATAAAGCCACAGGAGCATTTGGGCTGGGGAGGGAGGAACCAGCAACCCGGCAGGGGCTGGGGGAAGGCATCAAAAACCGGACTCTGGGAGTTCCCACTGTGGCCCTGTGGATTAAGAACACAACATAGTGTCCTTGAGGATGTGGGTTCGGTCCCTGGCCTCACTCATGGGTTAGGGATCTAGCGTTGCTGCGAGTTGCAGTGTAGGTTGATGAGGCTCAGACCCCAATGCTGTGGCTGTGGTGTAGGCCGGCAGCTGCAGCTCTGATTGAACCCCCTGCCCCCAGGCCTGGGAACTTCCATATGCCTCAGGTGTGGCCATAAGAAAAAAAATAAAAATAAAAAAAAGAACTGGACTCTACTTTGGTCTCAGAAGATTCTTAATTCTTTGTTTGTTGTGGCTTGATTGATAAATTATCTGCTTCTGAAGTGGCTTAAACTTCTCTAGAGCAGCCGTATCTTTCATTCTCGTTGAATTCCTATAAGTCAGTGTTTCACAGTAAATGGACGAACCAGGGACCCAGCACAGTCAACTCTTCCCTGGGTGATGTTTATTATTGGTTCCAGTTAGAGAATTAAGGAAAAATTAATTTATTTGTTTATATTCCTTACCACATTCCACAGTGGGTTGAATGCAGTATCTTGACCATATATTATATAATCAGAGAGAAGTTATAAATATAGAATCAGGTCTGGAGAAAACATGGATACCACTGGAATTCCATAATTGAAGATAATACAGATACATAGGGACCATAGAATCTTATACTGTTAGCAAGACTGACAGATTTGAATCTAAGTTTCCTGGTTACTAGATCCAAAGGGAAGTATGGTAAACTGAAATATTCAGTTTCAGAATTCATATTTTTATGGTAAAAAGCATGCTACTTTTTTAAAAGATTCAAATTTTCCCTCACTCTCAGGTCTTAGTAAAGGTCCTGAAATAAATAAATAGAACACATTCCTGTTGTTGACGCCACTCATATGGTACCTTGTTAACAGCAACCCTAGCAAACCATGGCCAGGATGGAACTTTGGAAACTGCTATTTCAACCCTGTGCAGAATTTGCCTGCTCCCCTTTTCCACTCCTGAAGGATCTCCACTGAGCACTCCTGACTGATTTTCTCAGACACTCCCTCAAAGAGCATTAAAAAAGCAGTGATGAGGAGTTCCTGTCATGGCTCAGTGGGTTAAAAACCCGACTAGTATCCATGAGGATGCCGGTTCGATCCCTGGCCTCACTCAGTGGGTTAAAGATCAGGCATTGCCCTGAGCTGCAGTGTTGTTCACAGATGCGGCTTGGATCTGGAGTTGCTGTGGCTGTGGTGGAGGCCGGCAGCTGCAGCTCCGATTTGACCCCTAGTCTGGGAACATCCATAGACTGCAGGTGCGGCCCTGAAAAAAAAAAAAAGTGAACCTGAGAATAAGTGTGGAGATGAGACCTAGGCAGTGAATAAAGAGGTTAACTGGGGTTTCCTAAGTGAGAATTGTGCGATTCCTAAGCGAGGTCCCATGCTCAGCCAAGAAACAGGGCTTTTTGCCTCTGCCCCATATTAACTTTGGAACCAATACGATGTTTAGCAATTTGTCTCTAAGTTATAAGGAAATACCTGTGGGAGGCAAGCTAAATTCAGTGGTGTAGTCAACACACTGAACAAAGGTGTCAGTTCAAGGGGAAGAACTCCTTGGAACGGGGGCATTTTCAATGTCTGCATGATAAACAGTGGAGGTGAAAGCGGAGGTTTCTCTGAGGACTAAGGCGTATCCTTGGGTTCCCCTCTCAGAAGATGTTTTTAAGCCCTCCGCTCCAGGGATGGATTCAGACAAACTGAAATTATTTTATATTTGGCAAGTGCCTTCTACTTTGCAAATATATTGAGTTTCACAACATTCCTGAAAAGTCATCATTCCTAATAAAGAAACTAGGGTTAAGTGATCTAAGCGGCAAAGGCAGAATTTGCCTAAAATGAGGTAAATTCTCCAGGCCTGCCAAGTAGCTCTTTTTTTTTTTTTTTTTTTTTTTTTGCAAAATAGAAAAGGAACAGTATCAAAGAGCAGTTTGTCGAAACCCTCTTTGCTTGGGTATCTTCATCTGCAAAATGGGAATAATGAGATAAACTACCTCAGACTCGTAGAACTGAAATAAGATTAAACAATGTACCAACCGAATGTGACCACTTTAGAACATGACCTGGGAATTCCCGTTGTGGCTCAGCAGGTTACCAACACCCTAGTACCCACGAGGATGCAGCTTCAATCCCTGGCCTCGCTCAGTGTGGGTTAAGGATCCAGGGTTGCTGTGGTGTAGGTCTCAGACCCCACATTTCTGTGGCTGTGGTGTAGGCCGGCAGCTGTAGCTCTGATTCAGCCCCTAACCTGGGAACTTCCATAGGCTGCAAGTGAGGCCCTAAAAAGAAAAAAAAAATTTTTTTTAATTAAAAAAGTAAAATAAAAGTTTATGTCTCTATATCTCTATATCTCTATATTTATATATCTATATCTGACACATGGGAAGCCTTCAGTGATGGGTTATTATTTTTACTGACTGGGCGCCTTTCTCCACCTGCTCTGAATCTCCTTTCCTTTCTCTCTTGCACGTCAGTTTTCGTCCCGGTTTTACCCTGCAGCCCCCACGGAACATCACAAACCAGCAGTCATCTCAAGGCGCAAATTCCAGTCCCCGCTCGCCCACTCCTGCCCCTGGAATTTGGGACCGATTCTTGTCATCCTGAGCAAGAAGTAATTCTGAAATCCAGAGCTATTTCTAATCCTTTTTCCCGGGATCTCTTAGTACGAATTCGGGTGTTTCTGTTTTTGTTTTAAAGCAGAGCCGCTTTCACTTTCAAGAAGCCCGAGGAAGTACTGGGCGGCAGGTGCCCCCCTCTCCCTCTCAGGCCGCTGGATCCGCTGGACCACTTCCTCTCCGTCGTCCGGGAGGATGGGAGGAGCCCGGGGCCGCGGCTGTTCAGACTCCGCAGCAGGGGCGTGATCACCAGCGAGGCTGGGACCCGCAGAAGGGCAGAATTACAAAGGGCTCGGTGCCGGCGAAGTCCCCATGTGGGGAGAGGGGTCACGGCTCCGCCGGTGAGAGCGGGGCAGGCGGCCCGTCATGCGGCGCCGCCACCCCGGCTCGTTCATCTCATTCCAGCCGGCGATCGCCGGTCTCCGGGGTGCGAGCGGGAGCAACGGGGCAGCGGCCCCACCCCAGGCCACCCGAAGCTGCCCCATCAGTCGTCCTGCCCTTTCTCCGCGGGCGCCCGCGCAGCGGAGCTCGGCGTTTGTTTGAATTCTTAGCGCACCCACTCTGCCTCGTGGCATCCGGGCTAAACTGCTGGACATTTATAGCGAGTCTATTGGGAAAAGGCGGATGAAAACGTGCAAAAGAGAAAAGTCCAAGCGAATGCTTGAATTTTCTGAAAATGCCGACTCGGATCTGGTGGGCCAGGGGCTCCAGTTTCTTGCAGACCCTTCAATGACTCGTTTTAGTAGGAAAGCAAGCTTAGCTATGATTTTTACAGGGCGGAGGGTGAGTCAAGACTTATAAACAGGACTAGGCTTCGAACTAGGTCTCTGGCTTTCTATTACACCTACTAAAATTAGGAATTTGAAAGTTGTTTGCAGGGAGCCGCATGAGCTCAGGTCACATTTCGCGTCTGTCAGTGTAGCTTTCAGTTATTCCCAGTGCTGGAATTGGCTATTCCATTTGTGTGTGTGTTGTGGGGAGACTAAGGAACCAGGTTCTTAGCTTAATATTTTCAAGGCCTGTGAGTGGTATCAAGAAATTAGAGGAGTTCCTGTTGTGGCTGAACGGTAAGGAACCTGACTATTATCCATGAGGAGGTGGGTTCCATTCCTGGCCTCGCTCGGTGGCTTAAGGATCTGGTGTTGTGGTGAGCTGTGGTGTAGGTCACAGACACTGATGGGATCTGGCCTTGCTGTGGCTGTGGCTAGGCCTGCAGCTGCAGCTCCAGTTGGGCTCCCAGCCTGGGAACTTCCATATGTCGAGGGTGTAGCCCCCCCCCCCAAAAAAGAAGCAAAGAACGAACAAAAGAAATTAGAAATTGAGAGAAAGATAAAGAAAGAAAGAAAGAAA
>PVHT020000118.1:1228593-1255959 GCA_004024745.2 Catagonus wagneri
AGCTCAGGGAAAAAAAAAAAAAAAAAAAAAAAGATAAATTGGTAACTTTCAACCCTTGCTGCATTTCAGTGGGGCCTCTGAATCCTCTGAATTTCAAATTCCCTTTAGCTAGAGATACAGGACAGGGCAGGAGATAACAGGCTCTGGCCAGTAGAGGGGCTCCAGCGGTAGGCGGAGCCAGGCTGAAACTGGACAGGGTATGGCTGGGCACAGAGCCACCCCCTTACCCCGCTCCGCCCCCTCCTCCCTGATGTGGGATTTCACAAGCTCCTCCCACCTGGCTCTCCTCACCCAAACATCTCTGCGCTGGGGTTCTAACATAAGTTGACTTCTGACCAATCAGGTGAATAAGAATCTTTGCAATCACTTTCTGTGGTTGCACATCACCCACAAAATGTATCCTAACAAATTACTCCAGTGGATAGGTAAATCAGCTAACTAGGTTGTGACTATTTAATTCCTTTCAAAACAAAAGTGAAAAAAAAAAAAAAACAACCATATGGATTATCTACTTTCTGTCAGGGAATTCTTCATGTAACCTTTTTGTGGAAGGCATTTTGGAGCAGTTGAACTTTGCTCTGTGCTTTGAGACAGGAGGGAAAAACTCTAAGATGCTGGTCATTTTCATACTTATATCCTTGCTATAATCTCCCTCTCTCTCTCTCTCTCTCTTTTTTTTTTTTTTTTTTTTTTGGCTGGCACATGGAGTTCCCAGGTCAGGGGTCTGATCCAAGTCCCAGTTGTGACCTAAGCCGTAGCTGCCTCAGTGCTGGATCCTTAACCCGCTGTGCCTGGCCGGGGATCGAACCTGCATCCCAGCAACCCCAAGTCAGCGCTGATCTCCTTATGCCACAGAGGGAATTCCTCTAGCTTTATTAAATGTCTTTTTAGGGCTATTCCTAAAGAATGTCATGTTTAGGAATGAGGTGAAGCATCTCAGTCTTTGGTGCAGTTGGAAGAAAGAAGGATTTGGCTATAAGCTGAGATCAGTACGCAAAAAAGAAAGAAAAATTAGTCCATCAGGCAAAAGACTCACGGGCCACTTATCTATATATGCTGTTGCAAAGTAGCAGAGAGGGGATGGATGTCAGAGAAGAAAATGGAAAGAGAGGTGCTGCTTTTTCTTACATGCTGTGTCTATTTTTTAAGAAGTGTTTCTCGGTGCTTATTTTATATTTTACAATAACATTATCATCATCTAGTTAACTCTAATTTTAATTAAGGACTTAACCATTCTTCTTATATTGTTTACTTCATTATTTTCAGAAAATTTTACTTCAATTTCCTTTTTGTTTTGCCACAGTACTTCCTAGAGTGAGTTTTTTCAGAAAGAGAACAAAATGGGATACATTTAGAATCCTTGCATAACAAAAATTATTTTTAGTTTGCCCTAACATGGGAATAATTTATTGTCATGTATTGAAATCTTGGATCAGACAAGTTTTTTTTTTTTTTTTTTTTTGGAAAGTCTGAAAACATTGCTTATTGTCTTCTGCTTTTAGGGTTGAGTATGAGATGGTGCCAGAATGATTTTCTTTGCTTTAAAGGAGGATGAGTCTCTGAGAGTTGTAAGATTTCCCTGGAAATGAAAAGGAAAAGTCCCAAACCTAGTCCGGCTAGAACTTTTTGCATGACGTGTCTCTAAAGTTCCTTCTGGGAAGAAATGAATATTCCTGATAAAATGCTTAAGTAATTTTAAAATAAACTTTAATGAGCTTAAAGAGAGCCTGCCTCTGGGAGATTAGCTTCCCACCCACTTAGCTGTCCGTCAAGAATCTAATGATCTTTAATCAGAGCTTCTCTTCTAGTCCCTTCTTTTTTCCCCACTGATGTGTCCACTAAGAGAGAGGTATCTTTAGATCGGTCTGTTGCTGGATTCTTCCTTATAAAGTGTTCATAACTCGATTTTCTGAAGTTTTTTGGTTTTCTTTTTAATCTCTCTTTTTGGAATTCAGATATCTCCCTGGGACAAGTCCGAGTGTAAAGAGGCATTGCTGTTGATGAATCATAAGAAAGGAGGGCATAAGAAAGCCACTGATTTGTTCTAGAATTTTAACCTGCCGGTAATGGGGGATCTATGGAGGTTGTGGAGGAGGCGGCTTTGAGAAGACACTTCTGGTGATGATGTGTCCAGACAAAAGCACAAATACACGCATACTGTAAAAAGCACCCCAGCACTGCTTGTCAAAACCCCTGTGGACTTGAAGAGCTAGTAGCTAGAGCTTATGTGAACCATGCTTTCACCTCCCCCAGGGGTTGCAAACTTTAGCCCTGCTCCAGACCAGCCGAATCAAAATTTCTTGGGGTAGGGTTCTAGCATCACGACGGTTATTTTATTTTTGGCTGTGCCCATTGCATCTGGAAGTTCCTGGGTCAGCGATGGAACCTGCGTCACAGTAATAACCAAAGCCATGGTGGTGACAACCCCGGATCCTTAAGCTGCTGAGCCATCAGGGAGCTCCTGTTATGTTTTAATCTCCCCAGGTGAATTGAACCACCATTATGAATATTTTTCTGCTACACTAGACCCCTATCCATTATTCCTTCTAGGTGCAATTTCAACTACCCCTCCCTGTGTTCATTTTCCCCTATACGTTGTTGCCATAAAGTCTTTTCACTGACTTGGATGTACTTTTACCCATTTGATTATCAATGCAACAACTATTTGTAGAACTTTATATGTCAGGACAATGTGAAATGATGGGGTGTCTCCCCTGCAGGGGTTCCAAAACAGCGTAAGAGTGTCCTCTTCCTTCCCCACATGGGTCCCAGTCTCTCACTGCCATCATTCCTGGGACTCAGAATGCCCTTCTTGTCCCTGGATCCTTAAGCATGATACTGCCCTGCTCTCAGTCCCAAATTTTCCACTCCCCGATTACACGTCCTCCTTATTCCTCCGCTGCGTCTCTGTCTTGGTGTCGGAGGCAGTAGTAGGTGGAAGCGGGGGCAGTCGGCCTCCCCAAATAGTCCAGAAACGGGGCAGAGCGAGTTTGCACGGAAACAGCCTTTGGTCCATGCAGTATATAATAGCTGGAGAATCAAAGGGAACAAAATGCCCACGAGAGTGAGGAAGGAGGAGAAAAATCCTGCAGAGCCTGACTCTCAGAGCCATTTGGCTCACGTAACATTCCTCCTTTCCCCAGTCATTCCAGTGCTGACTGCTGTCTTTCTCATGAATAAGGCACCGGGTCCCTCTCTCCTTCTCTTCTCTGGACAGTCGGAGCCAGGAAGCACAGCAGAGGACTGAGAATACAGTGTATATTTGGCTGAGGATAAAAGGCAGCACACGATTTTGTGGTCAATTTATTTTCACCTCATTCATTCTCAGGGGCACATGGTTTTCGCCTCATTGATTTTCTGTGTTCATCGACTTGAAGCCTGCTGTGTAGGGGAGGCTGCTCCGTGTCCTCTCAAGCCATCTTTTTTTTATTTTATTGTCTTGGCAACTCTCTGCCTTCAGCTTAAACTAGGTTGAACTAATCTCAGTGGATTACCTACTTGATCCAGCACTTGTCTTTTTAGTCAAAGAATTATACTCTTTAATCTTTGCACTGTACATGTTAGAGTTTGAAGGCATCTCACAGGTCATTCTAGTCCAGCTTTTTCATTAACCAGGAGGACACCGAAGTCCAGGGAGGCTGAAGGATTTGCCTAAGGTCACACCGCTAGAAAAGCAGCAGAGCTGGACTGAATGAAAGGAAGGAATGAAAAAAAGAAAATAGAGAGGCAGGGTGGAGGTTGGGTAGGGCGGGAAAGGAAAGAGTTTTACTCAAGATCTATCACTTAGGATGCTGTTGGCTGCAAGTAACAGAACACGTGACTCAAACTGGCTTGAATAACCAGGGCGTTTATCATCTCATGGTCTAAGCTAGGAGTTCCCCTTGTGGCTCAGCGGTTTATAAAACCAGCTAGAATCCACGAGGATGCAGGTTCAATCCCTGGCCTTGCTCAGGGGGTCGGGAATCTGGCGTTGCTGTGAGCTGTGGTGTAGGTCACAGATGTGGCCTGGATCTGGCATTGCTGTGGTTGCGCATAGGCTGGCACCTGCAGCTCCGATTGGACCCTAGCCTGGGAATTTCCGTATGCCGTGGTTGTGGCCCTAAACATAAAAACTAAAAACTAAAACAGCTCTGAGCTAGGAAGGCCCCAGCAGTACTGTATGATTAGGGTTCTGATTCCACTTTTCGATGATTCCTTACCTAACCCATCTCTGTGTGTCGGCTTTGTTCTCGAGTGGCTTCCCTCACGTGCTGAGGGGACCTCAGCAGCAGCAGGGCGATGCGCTTCCATGCTGACGCCCAGACGGAGTCACAGAGAGAGGGAGGGGCCGGGAGAAACAGAGCTGCGTCAGAAGTCCTGCCCTTTAGGCCGATTGGGCGAGCTGAGGTCACGTGCCCATCCCTGGCCTAGTCCTAGTTGCTGCAGGAAGGCCGTGAGCTTGTGTCTGAGTTCCCAAGTCCCTCCGGCCGGGCATGGCTCACAATGATTCCTTTAGACCCTGCCTGTAGCAGCACCTGTCTCTGGAGATGGGGGCGGCCTTCATCTCCCACGTGTCACTTAAGCTTTATGATGGAAACGTTGGCCAATGTTCCCTTAGGGGAGAAAGAAGGGAGGAGTGGAGGGCTTGGGTGGGCAACCAGAAGCAGCTCCTACATCAGCAACCACGGGGCAGCGACTTCCGCAGAGACAGCACGCGGCGGCAAGCCCACACTGGGTAGACAGCAAGCGACCGGCTCTTGGTGCTGTTCTGGTTGCTGTTTATTAAAGCCTGGCGAGGTGAAGGATGCCACGGGCATCTTCAGCTTCCCTGTGTTCAGGAGGGAGGTGATTAAGTGGGAAGAAGACCAGCCATGCCTCTTCCTGCTTGTGCAGACTCTGTCCTGGGATGCCAGGGGCCAGAAGGAAACACAACAGACTTTCCTTCACATTTTGAGGAGACTAGCCCGTTGATTTGTAGAAGCGGTGCCTGGGTCAGGGTCCAACCTTAAGAATACTTCCTAAGTGCCTAGGCCATGTGGGAATTTCAGTCTGAGAATAAGTCCTTTTTTTTCTTTCCTTCTTTCTCCTTCCTTCCTTCCTCCCTCCCTCTCCTTCCTTCCTTCCTTCCTTCCTTCCTTCCTTCCTTCCTTCCTTTTTTAGGGCTGCACCTGCAGCCACACAAAATTCCCAGGCTACGGTTCAAATTGGAGCTGCAGCTGAGACCACAGCCACAGCAATGCTGGATTTGGGCCTTATCTGCAACCTACACCGCAGCTTGTGGCAATGCCAGATCCTTGACCCACTGAGCTGGTCCAGGGATCCAATCCATATCCTCACGGAGACTACATCAGCTTCTTAACCCCTTGAGCAGCCACCACGGGAATTCCTGAGTAAGGATACTTACTGCCTAGGGCGCAAAACCGCAAGATTAGGGGCTTCACACGCTCATTTCCCCTTGAATGAACTCTAATCCTCTCTTCCCCCACTGATCCTTTCAGGTGGGGTTGGCAACCGATATCACTGATCCGAGTCTTGGTGAGACCAGCCCCGGGTTTGCCCTATTCCTGGCTTGGTCTTGCTCCTTCTTTCTGAAGTTTTTATTTATTACCATCACTGAGTGCTCGTCTCAGGGCAGAATTCCCTGTCTACCGCGATGCATTGTTGTGACTTTCGGCCATTCCTGGAACTTTTTTACTATTCTGAACACCACTCAACTCAATGTATCGTCCTGGCCTTTTGTGGCCGTCCCGTTGGTGGCGTTTGATGGAGGAGTACTTTGAGGTTGGTGAAAAGCATTTTTGAGACCCTTGCAGATAGATAACATCCCTGGGTCTCAGGCAACCTTTTTTAAGCATCCCCACCACCTGCATTAATCATCCTGTTTTTGATGCATAGACAAAGGAGGTGGAACGGTTTCTGGAGGGCTTAGGGAGGGGGGCTGTTTCCAGGAGCTGTTTCTTCCAGTCTGGAGAGGCAGCTTCAGTCTGAGTTGTGGGGGCGGTGTGGAAAAGCTTTTGGCTCCTGAATTACAATAAGGATTGGAATCAAGAGAGCCCACAAAGATTCTGCCCATAAAGCTGTTTCACTCTCGTTTTCTTTTTTTGGAAGTGAGGCCCCAAGTATTAATGTTTTCCCCACCGAATGCAATTATGCATGTAGAGTGCGAAAAGAGGGGAGCCGCGGCGGTGCTCCACCCTCTCTCTCTCTCTCTTCTCCTAAATAACTTATTTGAGTTCTTGGAATCTTGGGGCGTGTGTGCTGATGTGTTCTGAGCCTGGTGATATGGCTTCACGAGGCCGGGACACTCTGTCGTTCTCTTGGGGTTGTCAGCAGCGTCCTGTGGCCTCTGAATCCATTCTCTTCAATCCATCCACCTGAAGGTTCTGATGTTCTCGCTGCCTGGCTCGGTCTAGCCCCGAGGCCTGAGTCAGTCCTGGCAAGAGAAAGGCCTCTGCAGTCTTAGTCCTCTCTGCCAGCCAGTACCTCTGAGAAGTAAATTAAATGCCCTGCAAGACTTCCCCTTATGGCTCCCATAGTATCCATGAGGGTGCGGGTTCGATCCCTAGCCCTGCGCAGTGAGTTAAAGATCCGGCGTTGCCGTGAGCTGTGGTGTAGGTCACACGCAGTTTGGATGCTGAGTTGCTGTGACTGTGGCGTAGGCTCGCGGCTACAGCTCTGATTCGACCCTTAGCCTGGGAACCTCCATACGCTGCAGGCGCGGCCCTAAATAAAGGGAAAAAAGCCCTGCGGACCGAGGGCACCATTGCTGTGCCACGTCTGCTAACTTTCATGCCCACCAACATCCTTCGCTCTCAACCAGCCTCAAGGGTAGGCCCTGATCTCCTGTATGCCCTCAAAATTGCACACCGCGTCACCCTGTGGTGTCCCATTTGTCAGGGGCCTGCCTTGTTCCAGCACTCCTGCCTCCAATAGACTCTACTAAGTCAAGTCCTGCCCAGAGCCATAGCCTGCTGGATACCTTTCTTCATACCGTGTGTGGAGCTGGGACTGATCCACGCCCTGTGTCTCCCCGCAACTTGGTCAGCAGCCCCAGTGTCCGTCTGGTTGGCTTCTGATTCCTGAGAGCACAAGCACTGTCTGAACAAGCCCTGCTGTTTCCTGCCTGTGTAATGCCTGAAGGCCAGGCCCCTTGACACTGGGTCTTAAGACCGATGGGCAGAGTGTAAGGCCTGTAATTCCTGGATGATGCTGAGATGTTGCAAGGGGTCCACCGTGGACTCAGTGTAGGTGAATATGGATTGTCTGAGTGTCTCATATAAATATACACATCATCATCATTATTATTATTTTTTTTAGGGCTGCAATTGTGGCATATGGAGGTTCCCAGGCTAGGGGTTGAATCAGAGCCGCAGCTGCCCACCTACACTACAGCTACAGTGACGCCAGATCCGAGCCGAATCTGCGACCTACAGTGCAGCTCACTGCAACACCAGATCCTTAACCCACTGAGCAAGGCCGGGAATCGAACCCACATCCTCATGGTTGCTAGTCTGGTTTATAACCCCCTGAGCCACAATGGGAACTCCCCAAATTATGTTTTAAAAATGTAGGTAGATCCTTCTATATTCCAATTAGACATAAATCCATTAAAGGCAGTGAAATCATAGCATCTTTTTGTCGTTATGTATCTTCTCAATCCATGGATACTAAAAATACAAGCACAAGAGCATAAGAGGCTGTGTTCTAAGAAAGGCCTCTTTTGCAGTTGCTTTCTGCACTAACCTGCTCTCACTGATATGCTGACCTCCCTGGGTTGCGATATTCTAACGGCAGGGCAAAAACTCCTAAGAAACAGCTCATTGTGCATCAAATGTGAGTGCCTGCTTGTGGTTTTCCCTGCCAGCTGCTACTGGTAGGGCTATCAGGCCTGAGGTCTTCTGATCTAGCGCCACAGTTATCTCGATGCACACTGACTCCAGAATTGCGCTGGCCTCCGAACCACTAAATAGGATGCAACTGCCTTGGGGGGAACGTTCCAGGGAGAACAGTCCTTGTTTCTGAGCCTTGTTTTTGACTCCAAGTCTCTAAAGCTGTCCATATCCTTAATGGCGGGTGGAAGATTTGGTCCTAGAAACTTCCAAGATATCTGAAGACCCCTCACTTGTTCCCCTTAATCTTAGAGGCAGGCTCTAATTTCTAAGACATTCAGAGCCAGCATCCATATAAATATCCTATTCTGTAGGAATGAACGGAAGGAAAAGACAGCCAGAACAAATAAGTTGCAAATAAATATTTTTCCAGACTGTAAATCCAACCCCCTCCTTTTTTTGGCTTTTTAGGGCCGAAACTGCATCACACAGAAGTTTCCAGGCTAGGGGTGGAATCAGAGCTACAGCTGCTGGCCTGCACCACAGCCACAGCAACGCCAGATCTAAGCCACGTCTGCGACCTACAGCACAGCCCAGGACAACGCTGCATTGTTAACTCACTGAGAGTCCACATCCTCATGGACAGTGGTTGGATTCCTAACGCTGAGCCACAGCGGGAACTCCCCCCATCGCCCACTTTTTTTTTTTTTTGGCTCAGACTATAAATTCCTGATAGAAGAAGCTGAGATTCTAAACCTGCCCTGCCCGCCACCCGCAGGCCCCGCTGCCTTGCCAGTGTTCCTAGGTGTAGGTCTGAGATGCTGGATTCCCAGGGAAAGTCCCTGAGCTCTGAGTCTGAAAGAAGCCTGGCCTTGAACCCGATATCAGCTTCCAATGGCTCTCGGAACCTCTGAGGTTATTATAGAGGAAGAGCGGCTCGAGGCTGTAACGAAGGGCGGGGGTGGGGGCTGAGTCCCAGAAATCTTGGTCAGCACCGGGGGCCGCCCTCAGGCCCAGGGAGCGGTCCTTGTATTGAACCGGATCGTGAGCACCCCGTCTCTGGTTTCTGCTGGGCGGGAGGGTTAGAGAAATAACGTCGGGGTGTCTCCTGAGAGTCCCCTGCTCCGAGGGGAGAGAAGTCATAGCTGGAGTTTGGAAAGATCGCTCGTTCTGCTACGGGACTCATTGCCCTCGGCACCCCCTTTCTGAGTCGGGGGAGCCCGCCCGCTGGGGGAGTCTTGGCAGGGAGAGAAGAGAGGCCGTGGAGATGCCGCTGCCGCCGCAGTGATGCTTCAGAGGACAGCCCCTGAGCTCCCAAAGCGACACTGTTTAGGAAGAGTTCGCCCCGGGGTTGGGGGGGGGACGGCCCGGACCACGTTCTCCGCCTCTCTTTTCTGGGCGGTGAGAAAAGCCAGGCCAAGGAAAACTGATCTAGCCCGTTGGGACAATGACACTCTGTCTTCAGACCCTGATTCGTACTGCCAGTGCCGTGGAGAGAGCTGGCCTGGTCCTTACTTAGTGGAGATTATGGCTGAAAGGAAAACACAGGAAAAAAAAAAAAAAAAGAGAGAGAGAGAGAGAGATGGAAGCTGGGGAGGTAAACAAATAATTACATAATCTCATAAGGGAACAAAATGTGCCACGAGGGGAGTTTCCGTTGGAGCTCAGTGGGTTAAGAACCTGACTAGTGTCCATGAGGATGCAGGATCGATCCCTGACCTCACTCAGTGGGTTAAGGATCTGGCGCTGCTGTGGCTGTGGTGTAGGCTGGCAGCTGCAAATCTGATTCCACTCCTAGTCTGGAAAGTTCCATGTGCTGCAGGTGCAGACCTAAAAAGAGAAAAATAAATAATTTTTTTTTCTCTTTTTAGGGCTGCCCCCGCAGCATATGGAGGTTCCCAGGCTAGAGGTCCAATCAGAGCTGTAGCAGCCGGCCTACACCACAGCCACAGCAACACAAGATCAGAGCCGCGTCTGCAACCCACACCACAGCTCACGGCAACACCAGACCCACCAACCCACTGAGCGAGGCCAAGGATGGAGCCTGCGTCCACATGGATACTAGTCAGATCCGTTTCCACTGAGCCACGACGGGAACGCCACTGAATAATCTTTAAAAAATTAAAAAAAAAAGTGCACTGAGGATGGCAGTGGACTTCCTTCAGGCAGTTGTATTTGTTACTGAATTAGGAAGGGTGAGAGAGAATCCGGCTACTCCTGAGCGTGGGATAAGAGCATTTGGGGCTGAAGGAAAAGTGGGTTCAGTGCCCTGGGGGCAGAAAAGAGCTTGCCCCTTTGAGGAGTTTAAAGAAGGCTTTTAGAAAATGAGGTTGGAAGAAATGTTTGTCCAGCATCACCCAAATTGGCGGGAAGAGGTGCCCAGGAGAAGATGAATTAACCGAGTAGCTGATGTTAACTGGTAACCTGGAATTTAACTCAAGTTATCATTTCAAAGGGAGGCAGAGACGCCTGGGAATTTGTGTGAGCAGACTGAGCCCGAATTCTGCTGCCCAGCTTACCATGAAAGCTTTCTGTAGGGTGTGTGTGTGTGTGTGTGTGTTTTCACAACCAGATAGAATTCTATTTTGTACCATGACATGTGCCTTTAAAAGCAGGAGAGAGCTGTAGTCTCAGTGGGGGGAAATGACTAGAAAGAGGAAGTTTTAGGGAAAAAAAAAAACATCAGAGAAGCAAGCCAAGGCTCTTATCTGCACAACCCCAGATTCTGGTCAAGAAAAGCACAGAGATCAGAGACCAGTCGTAATCTGTGATAAGCAGATGGGAACACGTAGGGGGGTGTTGTCTGTAGAGGGGCCTGGGAATAGCCTAAGGGAGGGGATTTGGGGAGTGGAATTTTCTAGAACAGGTCAGGCGGCCTGACAGTAGAGACGTCTGAGGAGGGCTGTGATGGTGCAGGGTGTTGTTTGTGAGACCAGGGATGGATCCTGGCACGGGGCCCAAAGCGTGTGGGGTGTAAGACCCCCGTGCGTGTGTGCGTGCAGGTGGGGCATGTCACAAGGGCAAAGGTCAAAGCGCTCACACCCCCGTTGCTGAAGCCTCTGCTGCCTCTGTACACCGACGCCAAAGGGAAGCTCGGAGGAGGGGCTGGAGGAAACAGAAAAGTAGCTTTAGAATCCCCATTGTGGCGCAGTGGAAACAAACCGACTAGGATCCCTGAGGACGAGGGTTCAGTCCCTGGCCTTGCCAGTGAATTAAGGATCCAGCGTGGCCACGAGCTGTGGTGTGGGTCTCCGAGGCAGCTTGGATCCTGTGTTGCTGTGGCTGTGGCCGGCAGCTGCAGCTTCGATTGGACACCTAGCCTGGGAACCTCCCTATGCTGCAGATGTAGCCCTAAAAAAGACAAAAAAAAAATTTACTTCGCCCATTAAAGGGGCTTGTCACCACTGTCGGTGATTAGCCTGTGGCAGGAATACCTGAGGCTACACAGAATACAGTGCATGTCAAATCCCTTCTCGCTTGAACGGCCTGATCTGCTCAGAAGAGCAATAGTAGGAGGGCCTTAAATGGGTTTGGAAAGTGGAGAAATGCTTGTTTCCAGGCCCCTGGACTTTTCCATCTGGAAGTCGCCCCACTGCACTCAGGCGGCCCTGGCAGCCGGCCGCGCCTGTCCCAGCCCTTCATCTCCCCTGTCGAGGATTGGAATTTGCCCTCATACTTCTGCTAAATAGAACCCAAACTCTAACAGCCCACTGTTCCCAGGAAAACATTAGCACCTGAATCACGTCTCATTCCCTCAGGGGCTTGTGAAATAAGTACTTTGATAAACTTCAATGCAAAGCATTTATACGCAGATTCACAGAGGCAGGGCTCACATACTGCTCTTTTTAGAAATTGTTTAATTTTCTCTTTAGGGCTGCACCTGCGGTATTTGGAAGTTCTCGGGCTAGGGGTCCAATCGGAGCTGCAGCTGCTGGTCTACACCACAGCCACGGCAACACCTACGCCGCAGCTCACGGCAACCCACTAAGCGAGACTGGGGATGGAACCCATAACCCTCATGGATATTAGGCTGGTTCTTAACCTGCTGAGCCACCAACGGAAACTCCTAGAAATACGTTTTCATTGAGCAAAAGTTTTTGGAGCATTTACTATGTGCCAGGCACTGAGTTGGGCCCTGGGGGACGAGGGGTGGAATGACGAAGAGAGGGTCCCCGCTTGGAGGAGTGGCTCACCCAGAGGCAAAAGGAGACACGCAGCGCGGTTAGTGCCGGGCAGTTCATGGTCAAGGCATTCAGAAAGAGGTTCTGGGAGAGAGCAAGGAGAGACTTAAAAATTTGAGAATCTTAAATGCCGATTCCAGCTGGAATAGGAGAGAGGAATCGTAACACATCCACCAGGTGACAGCCTGTGACAGTTCACCTAGACCAGTCAAGGTGATAATGACCAACGACTTGGGAGGCTTGGCTCAGGAGCCTTGAGGATTTTTCTGCCCTGGGCCAGATGAGCCCGAAGGTCTCTTTCTGCTCCCAGTTGGGTAGAAACCAGTTTGAAACTCTTTTCCAGGAGCCCAGGTAAATGGCAGAAAAAGCCACTGCTGATTTACCCTCGGGTCCTACCCTGGTAGCGCAGGGAGGCTGGCTTCGAGAACGCCAGAGAGAGAGCGGCTTGATACTGTCCAGGTTTTGATTTCTGACAAGCCCGCTGCCCTTGGAACCTGTAGCGAGGTGTGGTGTTAGCTGGAGGCTGGCAGTACCTCAAGTTACAGCGTGGCTATAAATAAATCTACTTGTTCAAGATCCCGGAAGCCTGGGGCTCATCGTCACCTCTTTAGCTCTAGGAGAAAACGATGCCTGCGGAGGTGACGTCCGGGCAGGGTGTGATGTCAAGAAGCAAAACACTGCCAGTTGCTTTGAAAACGCTTTGCAGTGATGATGCGGATGGAAGGGTGCTAGAGCTGTCTGGGTTTGCCGAAAGAGGCGGCTGTGTAAGGGCGTGCCATCTAGGGTCATGGTTTTCAAAGCTATAGGCCACGCTGCCTGTGCTCATTTCGATCATGAAACTGATCTGGGTGTCCGGGCCCATTGTCTGATTATGTGACGCGCTTACTGCGTGTCTCCTGCTCGACAGGGAGACAGTTCCTGGGATCGCAGATACCCGTATAACCTTGGTTTTCTGACGCTAGTGATGCAATGGGAGTCTTCAGTGTTTGAAATGACTGATAATCCCCGGAGGTGCTAAACGCATTCCTGCCAGTATCTAATCTTTGGGAACCCGGAGAACTGTTTCCTCTTCTGCTTTCCACTCCAGTTATCTGTCTACGCAAGGGTCACCCCGGTGGTGTTTCTGTTTCCACAAGTCTTCATCAGTCCCTTGAGCGTGTTTGACTCTCACGTTAAACGTTCAAAATAAAATCAAGGACTGTTAATACTATTTCCAGGTTTTTACATATTTTAATTTTTTTAGGGTGTATCTGAAAATCATGATAAAAATTTTTATTTCATATAAGAAATTTTTTTTCTTAAGAAAATGTGTAACATTCTAGGTTTATTAAAAACCATTTCTGGGAGTTCCCCTGTGGCGCAGAGGGTTAAGGATCTGGCATTGTCACTGTTGTGGCTCAGGTTCAATCCCTGGCCTGGGAGCTTCCACATGCCCCGTGGGGTGGCTAAAAAAAAAAAAAGGACTTCTAGTTTTTAAAAAATCCCCCAATCCCCCAAACCATTTCTGTTTCATTTTATGACAAAGAGCCCAAGGTGAAGAGTTGCAGTTTCCTGCTCATTGGGGGTTGAATTGTGACTTCCAAAAAAGATGTGTCCCAGTCCTTGCTACCTGGAAATGTGACTTTATTTAGAAACTGGCTCTTGGAGTTCCCCTTGCAAAACAGCAGAAATGAATCTGACTGGTAGCCATGAGGACGCAGGTTCGATCCCTGGCCTCGCTTAGTGGGTTAAAGATCTGCTGTTGCTGTGACTGTGGTGTAGGCCGGCACCTGTAGCTCCAATTCAACCCCTAGCGTGGGAACTTCCATATGTCACTGGTGGGGCCCTAAAAACTTGAAAAGAAAAAAGAAAGAAAGAAATTGGGTTTTTGCAAATGTAACCACGATGTCATGCTAGCTCAGGGAAGGCCCTAGTCCAGGGATTGGTGTTCTTATAAGAGGGAGGTTTGGATGTGGACAAAGACACACATGTGACGATGGAGACAGGCAGGTGGATGCAGCTACCAGCCAAGGGATGCCAAGGATGGCTGGCAAACACCGGAAGCTAGACAGGCAAGGACGGACCTGCGCCTAGACCTCTCTGACCGGGCGTGACTCTGCATCACCTTGAACTGGGACTCCAAGTCTCCGGAGCTCTGCGTGCTGTTTTAAGCCATCTAGTTTATGGTACTTCACTGTGACGGCCCCAGGAACGAATACACCTTTCTTCTTCTACACCTGCGTGTTACGTGTTGGGTGTTTGCCCTTGAAAGGTTAGGAGCGCCTGTGCTTCTTTCTGAGATGGGCAAGCTGGGTCATACAGGGGACTTCCTATCTCATGGTCTGCATGGAATTCCAGAATTAGGCAGCCAGAAAGCCCAAGTCACACGTTCCTGGGCTTTAGTGAAGCAGCCCAATGGGTGGGTTAGAGAGGAGGGCAGTGCTGGTTCTCATCAAGGGCTGGGAACTCAGTCTCACAGAGCTGTGCTGCCGCGTGGGTTATGACTTGGGAATTCCCACTCTAAGGGATCGGATTATCTCGGGATACAGGAAGCGTATGAGTTCGACTAAGTGATGGCAACAAATATATCTCCTTGGTCTGACCGTTGTTTGGTGTGTTCCACAAAGAAGATGGTGACACCTGATGTAATCTTATTGTTTTATAATTTGTGGTCAGCAAGTTGCCCCCGGCAGGAAGTCAGGACAGGCTCTCAGTAGATGGTCAGTGGCCTCTTGTCTCACAGCTAAAATCATAAAGTATGTGTTTGGTTCAAGATCTAGATTATAACCAACATTTTATTTCATCTCCCTCCCTTGCCCCAAATCAGTCATTATTAAAACAGATAAAAATTCTGGCTGCAAGATAGCAGAGTGGATAATCTTACAACAGAAGATAAGCTCCTCTGTAAAAATTGATCTTTTTATAGAACAAATTCCTAACCATTTACTGAAGTCTCAATCTTGCACTCCAACTTTTTTTTTTTGCTTCTTAGGGCTGCACCTGCAGCACATGGAAGTTCCCAGGCTAGGGGTCGCATCGGAGCTGTAGCGGCCGGCCTACACCACGGCCACAGCCACGCCGGCTCTGAGCTGCATCTGTGACCCACACCACAGCTCACGGCAACATTGGATCCCTAACCCAGTGAGTGAGGCCAGGGATCGAAGCCACATCCTCATAAATACTAGTCAGGTTCATTGCTGCTGTGCCGCAACGGGAACTCCTCCAACTATTTTTTTTAACCTATAAAAGGTAAACTGAAAGGTGAGTGATTAACTGGCTCGTCTGCTCCACCCCAAACATAATCTCTCAGAACTTCTTTTATTAGTTAATGGCACCAACCTTTAGGTCCGCGGGTCAAGCTCGAAGCCTTTAAGGAAACTGGTTCTTCCCTCTGACACCTTCTATATCTCACTGATCACCATATCAAGCCTACCCACCATACCCACCTTATCTACCAACCATCCCCCGGGAAAGGCACGCACCGCCTTGTCTGGCACGAGCGTGAGGGCTCCGTGGTCCGTACGCGTGGCCTGGCCCCCTGCCGCAGGCAGCTCGACTCCCTCCCTGTCACAGCCTTTTGTGTCGTGGTTTCCATCTTCCTCTGCAGTCTGCTCAGAGCCCCCTCAAGCAGAGGCCGTTTCCCACTCTTCTCTGAGCACCTGGCGCTCAGTCTCCATCCTGCTGAGACGCGGTGGAGGATGTGCGCCGGGTGCCTGCGTGAACGGAGGGACCCTGTGCTGGGGCTGCGTGTGTGTATGTGTGTGTGTGGGTGGGGGGAGGCGTGGACAGCAGGGTGCAGTCTCTGGCTGAACCTGGTCTGGGAAGCAGCTGCCAAGGTGATGGAGAAGCAGCGGGTTCTAGAAGGACCCAAAACAGATGCTGGAGCAGTCAGCTGGAAGTAAGGTGACTGAGGTGAGAAGTGTCTGGTATGGTGAGTCAGACAAATCCTTTTTCATTTTGTTTCTTATTTATTTATTTTGTCTTTTTAGGGCCATACCTGGTGGCACATGGAAGTTCCCGGGCTAGGGGTTGAGTCAGAGCTGCAGCTGCCGGCCTACACCACAGCCACAGCAACACTGGATCCAAGCTGCATCTGTGATCTATCTATATCACAGCTCATGGCAACACTGGATCCTTAACCCACTAAACGAGGCCAGGGATCGAACCTGCGTCCTCATGGATACTAGTCTGGTTCGTTACTGCTGAGCCACCATGGGAACTCCTATTTTTTTTTTTTTTTTTTTCCCGCTGTGCTCATGGCATGAAGTTCCTGGGCCAGGGACCAAACCAACCCGAGCCACTGCAGTAACATCTTGGGATCCTTGATCGGCTAGGCCACCAGGGAACTCCTGGCCAATCCATTTTTAGAAGCGGATACGTGTGCATTGAAAATAAACTGGTGTCTGTGTTGTGACACTGGGGTGCCCGCTGCCCTTGTCTTGTGGGCACCCATCCCTGGGGGGCTGCTGGGGGTGGGGAGGGCAGACTGGGGAGTGGAGTGGACCCACCAGCCGCTAGGAAAGAGGCAGCGGCAGCTCGGCCTTCTTGGCCCGCCTCTCCGTGCACCTTGCAGGGTGGAGGGAAAGCGCCCGATGGAGGGAAGGACGGCTCCCCTGGAAGGAGGATCCCACAAAAACTGGTAGGTGGAGGAAGCTCTCTGCCCCAGGCAGGAAACAATGGCCCTGCCTGGAGCCTGTTCCTGGCCTGGGGTCACAGACTCTGATACTCATCAGCGTAACTAAGGAAACGCCTTGGGGAAAGTCAGGCACCACTATAGAGCTTTTGCTCATGCTTAAACTTCTACTTTTAGTGTGTCCATGACTGAAAAGCTCTGCGACAAAAGGGAGCGTCCTTAAGAGAGCCCTGGCCCCGAGAGAGTTCAAGGAGCAGGCGGGTGAGCAGGGTCAGCCTTGCTGCAGCTCTGCCCCGGGTGCTTTGGGTTTTTTTTTTTTTTTGTCTTTTTGCCTTATTTAGGGCCTCACCCGCGGCATATGGAGGTTCCTAGGCTAGGGGTCTAACAGGAGCTGTAGCCGCCGGCTTACACCACAGCCACAGCAACGCAGGATCCGAGCTGCGTCTGCAACCTACACCACAGCTCACGGCAACGCCGGATCCTTAACCCACTGAGCAAGGCCAGGGATTGAACCTGCAACCTCATAGTTCTTAGTTGGATTCATTAATCACTGAGCCATGGCGGAAACTCCTAACCCGGGTGCTTTGGAACAGGCTCCTAGCGAGTCAGCAGGGGCTGAATTCTAGTCTCTTTTTACTTACTGTTTAGTAGACCTTGGGCTCCAGCACATTTCACTTTGATCATAGAGAATATCTGGGGTAAGATAAGGTCATTTCAACAAATGTACCGGACTGAGCAACTGCCCCAGCGGCCATCAGTGAAGTCTGGCAGAACCCGGGCCACTCTTTGGAAGACCTGGCATCTTTTTTTCCAGTGGGACCATGTGTGGGCAGGCGGTCTGCGCTGGGATCATTTTTATCCTGTACGATGATGGTTATCTAAAGCCGGCCTGTGGGAAGTGCCAGGCTGCATCTGGGTTATTGATGCTCCACGGAGTGTAAAAGAGAGGCTTTGGAGGGGGTTTCTCCACCAAGTTCAGTGTATTCTTTCAGTCGAGATTGTATCTTTGGTACATATTCAGGAATTTGAAAATGCCCTTTCTAACTGAATCTGAGTGTGGGTAAACAGACAAATCCAGAATGTGGAACATTCTACGAGACAACTTGCCTGGATTCTTCAAAAGAGTCAACATAGTGAAAAACAAGTGACTTTTTAACAACCCATGGGGGGGACTAGTCTAGATTAAAAAATACCAAAGAGATGTAACAACCAGATACAACGCATGGAACTGGACAGAATCTTGGGTGGGAAAAAATGTATCTAGGAGATTTTGGAAACATCTGGGAAAATGTAAATATGAAATCTTTATTAGATGACATTGAATTCAGACTAATTTTTTTGGGTGGAAACAACAGTATTGTGGTTGTTCTGGAATTTTTTTCCCCCTAGAGTAGCATGAAAAAGTTTTAGGGGTGAAGTGGGGTGAAGTCTGCAACTTTCAGATTGTTCCGCAGAAGAATTAGACAGAGATCAAGCAGATGTGGCCAAAGGTTAATAATTTGTGAATTAGAGTAGAGGGGATATGGCTATTCATTTGATGTTTTGAAGCTTTGCAGTAGGATTGAAAAAAGTTTCAAAATAAAAATCAGAAAGAAAGATTCAATTCTTCTTGGTAAAATATTTTATTGGTACTGGACATTTGAACAGTACTCTCTCGCATGATGTAAACGATTTTAAAATGCAAGCATGTTGGAAAAAAACAGCTCAACACTCCCCTTTTAGGAAATGATAGTGACAGGTGAGAGTTGCCTGGTATTAATGTCACAAATAAAAACATGGGATAGTAAACAAAGGAAAAAAACTCTCTAAAGGGAGTTCCTGTCATGGCTCAGTGGGAACGAACCTGACATGCATGAGGATGTGGGTTCGATCCTTGGCCCCACTCAGTGGGTTAAAGATCTGGTGTTGCCGTGAGCTGTGGTGCAGATCAGCAGCTGCAGCTCCGATTCAACCTCTAGCCTGGGAACTTCCATATATGGCAGGTGCGGCCCTAAAGAACAAAAAGCAAACCAAAACCAGTACCAACAAACAAAAAAACCAAAACTACCTAGGGAGTGCTGCCCCAGTGCTGGGCTTGCGTTCTTCTGCGCTGTCCAACGTTCCTTGTGCTATGGCACATAGAGAAAATGGTATGATTTGCATGGCCAAGGGGGTGAGGCCGTTAATATCTGAAAGCAACCAGCCCAGAAGCTCTGGCTGCCCCAAGGATGAAGGGGTCACCGTCTTGGCACGCCCACGAGCCATCTGGGCCACGCAAGTGTGCCACTGCCCGCAGGATGGACACAGGAAAGTTCTGTGGGTGGCTTTCAATACAACTTGACGGTCTGGCTTGAGAAGATGATCTAGGGGATAGGATGTCCCTCGCGCTGTGGATTCCTGCTTGTGATGCTATGAATGAGGCTGAGGGATCGCTGTGTATCTGTCAGAGCGCCCAACGCCAGCGCCCTGACCTCTCTCCCGAAAACGTCTCTGTCTGTATCATCACTCATCACAGCCCTTGTTATGATGGACCTTGAGTTGTAACAAGGTTAACAACGAGGCAAACTCCTCCAGGAACATATGGAGCGAACTCAGGAGCTAATGTTCTATCTCTGGCTTTGTGATTCAGTCCAAGTTAAATGCATTGCGATGAGGCAAGAAACGAATCTGAGAACAGAAGCCTAGAAAGGAAACGTTCACCCAGTTTGAGCCAAACCTTTTTAATGAAGTAATATTTCAGGTTTAAAGCTCACCATTCTGAAGCTCCGTAGAATTAATTTAAATTTATTTAAATTTCTACATTAAGAGGCTGCTTTAATGAAGAGGGAAGCCTACTGACTGCGCTTAGGAGAGGGGGGTTTCTTAACCCTCCCAGTACATCTGAATAGTCTGGTGAGCCTCTCAAAAACGCTGATGCATGGTCTTCATTTTCAAGAAAAGAGATTTTTTTTTTTTTTTTGCTCTTTAGGGCCACACCCGAGGCACATGGAAGTTCCCAGTCTAGGGGAGCTACACCACAGCCACAGCAACGCAGGACCTGAGCCATGTCTGCAACCTACACCACAGCTCGCGGCAATGCTGGATCCTTAACCCACTGAGTGAGGCCAGGGATCGAACCCGCATCCTCATGGGTACTAGTCGGGTTCATTACTTCTGAGCCACAATAGAATGCCAAGAAATTCTGATTCAATTGGTCTGGGAGCCTGTTTTTCGAATCCACTTCACATCAGTGATTCTAATGTGCCACCAGTACTGAAGTCTAGACTGATCATGCCTTTGCCTCCTTCCGTTCGCACGGCCTCAGAGTTCTCTGCATAGACTGAAGCTCTCCATCAGGTGCCAGGCAGATACAGAAAAATCAAGTAGCTGGGCCACTGCTTCATTCCAGACTCATATTCTAAGTTCTTATTTCACAAGACAAAATTGACAGCCAAAACACAAACATAGAAATAAGATGATTTCCGGCCAGGATAAAACCGTGACCTTATTTATTTATTTTTATTTTTATTTTTTGATTTTTGGGGCCGTGCCCGTGGCATACGGAAGTTCCCAGGCTAGGGGTCGAATCGGAGCTGCAGCTGCCGGCCTCCACCACAGCCACAGCAACGCCAGATCCCCGACCCACGGAGCGATGCCCAGAGATTAAACCGACATCCTCTTGGATCCTGGTCGGATTCGTTTCCGCTGCACCACAATGGGGGCTCCAAAAGCGTGACTTTAAATTGATGCTGCGATTTGCAAAATTTAGCTAGTGTGGTCCTAGAGAAGTAAAAATCACACAGGTTCAAGTACCCTGATGACAATGATGATGTTTGCTATGTCTTGGAACCTGCCTGTTCTAAGTGCTTTTTTACCCATTAACTCATCAAATGTTTGCAGCAACACTAGGGGTTAGATACTATTATTAACCATATCCGCATTTTGCAGATAAGGACCCTGAGAATAAGTTCGTTCTAGACTTGATTTCATTATTAGTTAGCTGTGTGAGTTTGGCTAGGTAATTCAGTCATTGAGGACCTGTTTTCTGCTGGGTTACTGAGTCTCTAAGGCCCCTTTTACTGATGATTCAGTGATTTTGTGCTTTTTTTTTTTTTTTTTTTTGCTTTTTAGGGCCACACCCGGGGATATGGAAGTTCCCAGGCTAGCGGTCAAATTGGAGCTGTAGCCACTGGCCTACCCCACAGCCACAGCAATACTGGATCCATGCCGCATCTGCATACTATACCACAGCTCACAGCAACGCTGGATCCTTAACAGACTGAGTGAGGCCAGGGATCGAACCCGCATCCTCATGGATACTAGTCAGATTCGCTTCTGCTGCACCACAATGGGAACTCCCGATTTTGTGCATTGTTAATTCCTATTTTGGTGCAGTGATTTATTCTTTTTTTATCGTTACACTACTTTGTTTTCTATTAACTTCTGCCTTCTCTTTCAAACTCTTCTGCGTTTTGACAAGCTTCCTTCTACTTCTAGATGCAGACAGCTAATCTACAGATGTCAGCATTGGAGTTTGGGGATTATAAACACTGGAGCTACAACACTGGAGCTGGATACAATACTCGGAACATTAGTGAGTCAAGCAATGTCATTTGCCTGAAAATAACATAGCGCAGAAATGAGTGAGAAAATGATGATGACGGCTGTGGTACCAGTGGGCCATGGTACCTTAGTGGAAGTTATTATCTTTTATAACATTTTCATGAATACTGATCATACAACTACTAGTATAGTTGTGATTTAAAGAATGTTACCCAGGAGTTCCCTGGTGCTATGGCCCGTCAAGGATCTGCTATGGCTTAGGCCCACTGCTGTGGCACGGGTTCGATCCCTGGCCTGGGAACTCCCACATGCCTTGGATGTGGCCAAAACGAAAAACAAAGGAATGATATGCATAGTCTACTAATACATCTAATAATGATGCAGCCACACAGTTAAGTTTCCCCATTCTCCTTTCAAATTTGGGAGCAGTGAGACTGGGGAACTAGGTAGTGAAATATTTAAGGAATTAAGGAAACTGAAGTCCACTCTGCTTTGCTCCAAATGGCTAAAGGATCAATGGCCAGTATTCTTCTCTCTGGTGACTTAGTCATTCCAGAGTAACAGACACCTAAAGGAGAAGGTAAATGCGATGACAGCGAAGTTCAAAATCATTATTTTTTTCTCTGCTTTGTCATCGGAACCTTGTAATTTATGACTTTCTGTTCTTTATCTGCAAATCCGAGTGATCTCATGGTCACCATATCGAGAACTTCTGTAAAAGAGGCCAGAGAGATGGTGAAAAACATTCTCGTCTGTGTACGTCTGCCTGGCTCTTCTGACACTCACTCCTCTATTCTACATGAAACCACAAAGTTTATGGGTTCCTCCAAGTAGGCAAATGACTCACATCAATGAAGGCGGTAGATATGTTGGGCAAAAACACCACGGGAAATGTCTTTGTCGGCAGGGAGCAGAAGTTACATTAATTAAAATGTTCTGAGAAGGTACTGGGTGCACTCCCAAAGAGTCAGAAAACTATTTTAATCCTAATTAAGGGTGTTCCCTCCCAGCATCTAGTAACATGGGAAATCAGAATCAAAAAGAGAGGCATTTCTAGAAGTAGGGTGGCTAAGACTGGACCCCCACCCACCCACCCGCCAAGCCAAGAACTGGGCATATTTTGATAGAAAACCACCAGTGAAATGAACTGATATTTCTTCAATCACCTTTCCATGTTCAGAGAAGATTAAGAAAAGGTACAGAGTGAAAAAGTCAGAAAGAGATGAAACTTGGGTAGGAGAGGGAAGGTGGGAAGAGATACGGAGAAATAGTCACTGACCTTGGAAGAGAAAAATGATGTGGAGTGGGGGCGGGGGTGCCAGCACCCAAAGAGTAGAGACATGCACCGAGCCCGCCACGCTTGTCTCGCTGGAGCTTCAGTGTGTAGACCTTGTCTGGGAAGAAATGATGTCACCAGGATTTTCAGCCTAAGACCTCCATAAATTTGTTTGTTTGAGGGTGATTTGGTGGTTCCTTGCGGAAGCTTAGTGTTTTCCGCATGGATTTGGAAAACCTAATAAAACTATTGGGACATTTCCTTGCTGTGCCTTGTCACATGTGCAGACTGAGTACAAATCTTGGAATATAATCATGAATTGCCATCTCATCCGTTGTTCAAGAACTTCGTCAACACTTTCAAGCAGTCGTGAGTAGACGCAACTTTCCTCATCAGAAAGGGCGAGCTAGATGCTCCAGGCTGAATAAACAGGAGGGTACCGTCTTGTCCGCTGGACCTCGCGTTCCTGGTAAAGCATCCGTTTTCAAATGATGAATCCCAGGCTTATCCTCCACTGTTGAAAACAACTTGAGAGGAAAGAACATGGATTAACATTCAGAAATTAAGTGTTAGTGCTCCTTAAAAGAGGCTGTCCTGAATGAGAGAAGAGAAACACACTACTTTTTTGGTTTATAAGGATGTAGGATAATGAGGTGGTGAGTATGAAAATATATGCCGCCCCCCCCCGCCCCTGACCGATCCAGCTTCAAAGCTGAAAGGGCATTCTTACGCATAGAATGGTTTCTGTTGGCACTGGTAGAATGGACCTTTGAGAGAGGAAAGAGAAACTAGCTTCTGGCCAGAGTACCAGCCCCTAAGCTTGCTTAGTTTTTCCAGGAAGGAGCACGCGCAGTAGGTCTGGTCCTGCCCCCCCATCCCATGTGCTTCCTTGGTTAATCCTCTCAGAAAACAAGAGTGTATGACACACACATTCATCCGCATGTGTAACTCTGTCAATTAAAACACCACTAAACAGGCAGCCTAATAGAACATTATGCTGTCGATTACTCTAATCAGCTCGACATATTGATTTTTGAGCATTCTCAATTTGTTTATCAGAACGAAGTTTATTCTTTTTTAATGACTTGGCCAATTTGTTGCTGTGCTCCTCAGCTTTTGCGATCTTTGCTTCTACAGAGTTTTACACCATGGGACACACCCGATCACGGTTAACATTGAACTGGTTATTGCAGACTGGTTTAATGTGATCGAGACGACATGGACCGACTTAACGTGGTGTTAGATTAAAAAAAAGCTGCGGTGGCAAAGGATGGATAGATAGATGTCAAGTTGTTGTGAGGGTGGGATTTTTTGCCTGGATTTGATCTAAATACATATCAAAAAATTGTAAAATAGAATCTACCAGCTAAAACTAATGAGCACAAAACTGCATTGATTTGGCCCAGGGTGGACGAATAGAACATCTGGCACATTTGGCACCAATGACACAGCTGGCATTGTTGGAAACGTTTCTGCAGAAGGTACAGATGCAGAAATGGGAGAATTGGTACAAACAGTGCAGATGGAACAGTTGGAACAGATGACAGTGGGCAGAGCTGGCGATGCTGGCACAGGTGTCATAACCTCAACAGCTGGCACAAGTTGTGACAATCCTGGGATTTCTTAGTACAAGGCACATGTTCATTTTGGCTTTGGCTGCAGAGAGATAAGAGCATTTTATAATTAGTAAATGTGCCATTTAAAAAAGAACTTTTTCCCCTCCATCCTTAAGGACATCCACCTCCAACTGCTAAAGCTTGGAATAGAGAGCATTTTTGCAAATTAGAATTTCCCTGAGAAAGCCATAATTGATAAATACAGATTTCATAGAAAAGCCAATTAGATATTTTTGTTCTGATATAGATAAAATTTATGAATGGAATTTCTTCATAGGAATTTCCTAGGAAATAAAGGTCAGCTTCTTGGAAATGAAATACACTTTGCATCTAAATCAAAATTGGTTATCAAATTAGAGGGCTATTTGCTTCTGAAATGTAGTGACTGTTACCCAATTACATGAAATTTCCTGCAGAATCCCACTTGAAGACACGGTACAGAATTGGAAACCTGTCTACAGAACAGGTTGGGAAAGGAGAAAAAAAAATGCTGGAATACATAATATGGAGAAATCATGATATTGCCACTTTCAAATACCAGTGGGACTTGGCTCTAATTTCATCTAAAATGCTATCATTTGAGCTCGAATTAAACGTACAATATAGTATAATCTTGCGGGCAACAATATTTAATATCAGATAAAAATTTGAGAGAACAAAGCAATTTGTTTGTTGGTGGCTAGAAATCACTGTTTTTGTCTAATTTTATCATAAATGAAAGCCTATTCAAATTATGGGAAAGCTAAAAACTAGTACCTCAAATTATAAAATAATAGAAATGTAACAAAAGATTAAGAAATGGTCTCGAATCTATATGCACAATCTCTTGAACATAGTAACTTCTCCATAAACTCTTGTTGAATCAATGAACCTACAGTCTAAGAAATAGCCATATTCAGAATTTAAAAAAAGTCAGTAATTGCCTTCCATACTGATAACTAATTTTCTATTAGGAAGAAACAAAGAGAATCAGGTCTCTGTCCTCCTTAAAGCCTCAACCTTGACACATACATTTTTATTTAAGTAATTAATTAATTTATTTTTAGGGACACACCCATGGCATATGGAAGTTTCCAGTCTAGGGGTCAAATGGGAGCTGCAGCTGCTGGCCTACACCACAGCCACAGCAATGCAGGATCTGAGATGCGTCTGTGACCTACATCACAGCTCACGACAATGCTGGATCCCTGACCCACTGAGGGAGGCCAGGGATCGAACTTGCATCCTCATGGACACTAGTTGGATCCGTTTCCACTGCGCCATGATGAGAACTCCTGACACATACATTTTAGCCAACTTCTTCCTCAAGGGAAATCATAGATGGGAAAGATAAGTGGGTTATCATCTACTTTGAATCTCCAAGTAAATCCAAAATTCTTTAGGTTTTCCAGAGTACCTGAAATTAAAATCAGCCTAATAAACCAGCTTCTACTCATAATCAATGCCATGCAGTGAATGTTTTATACGTGTTTTGAGACTTTGGGGAAACTACTAAAACAAGGGTTAATTGTTTCTCACTGACTGTCAAGTTCTAGACCATTAAAACATGCCGTCTTTGTTTCCAGATGGCTCTGCCTATTGTCCCTATATTTAATAAAAAAAAAAAACTATTTCATATTAAGTCCTTGATTGCAATTTCCCCTTTACTTCTACTTTGTTATAACCTCATTTTGAACCCATCTAAACTATACTTATTATTCAGAACTTTAATTCTATCACTTCACTGTAGTTCACTTTTTTGACTGAGGTGACAAAAATGTTTCTGCTCAAAACGGATAAAACACCTTAATTTGTTAACTGTACTTTGGTGACACAGAGCAGCAACTAAGAGACAGAAGAGGAGGTAAGAGGGCTTACTGTTCTTTCGGGCACAAAAATGATGACAGATGAATCGGTTTAAGGGAACAGGCAGGAAATGTCTGCCCTGAAACTCTTCACTTTCTGAAACACAGGTGAACAGCGCTTCTACTCAATACATGCCTTATTAAAAACGATCAATTTATTTTTTAATTCACGTGTTCGGGAGTAACAAACAGGGGGCTTTCCAGCCTTGGGGGCGGGGTGGCTGGCAAAAGTGTTTCTGAAAGATGAGGACGAGGGTGAGTCATTCCTTTGAGCCTCTGCCTTCCTCAGGAATTAAATGAAAATTAAACATGAAAGATCCAATCTGTTGCAGCAGTGTGATTTCTCTATCATTGTCCCAGCCACTATCTATTTCTAAGCACATTGAACTTTCCAATTTATTGGCGTCTCATCTTATGTAAATATCCCTTTCCTCCTCTAGCTCCAAGACATCAGGATGTGCTTTTATTCCACCCTTCAAACAGTTGCTCCACATTACGCTTCTCTGCTGTCCCTTGGGCTTCTTCTCTTCTCTGCACATGGTAATCTGGGATAGTTTTTTTCTTCCAAGCCTGAAAAAAAAAATTCGTTAGATCAGAGAGATGGTGAACACAAATAAAGCATTCCCACCACAAATAAAACCATTTATAAATGTGAAACAAAAATTCAAGGGAGAATTATATATTGATGTCAAGAATTGAGGGAATTTTATAGTTGGACATCATCTCCATCCACTTTACCACATTCTCCTCATGCATCAGCTACAGGTCCTTAACCAGATCCCAGCCCTAGCTCCTCTTTGGAAGGGGCCGTGATCATCAGCTCTTGCACTGAGTATAACGCCCAACTTGTTTGTGGGGTCTCTAGCCCCAACCCCAAAGGCTGTGTGCTGATAATCAAGATGCAAAGACACAATTAGAAAATGACCCACGTTTGTCTGTCCACTGAAAGTGGGAAAGGAGAGGAGGACAGAGCGATTAAGAATCATGTGGAATTTTGTGGGGGAGGAAACAAGAGTAGGTCTCTATGGAGGCGGTTGGGCTATTGTTTCATTGTAATTTAGACCTGAGCTTATATTTGGTGATTTGTGGTTTAGAACTTCCAAGCCAAGCAAGATCTTAGCTACAGTCTATTCCCCAAAACTATTCTGCTGGTATCTATCATTGCGTTACATGAATTAAAAATTCACTGAAGTGTAGATACACTTTTCAAAAAAACCTTTCAAAAACCCTTTTTGAAAAAAAACTTTTTTTTCTTAATTCCACTCTATTTGCAAAAGGGTAAAAGTACAAAATAATGCCATTTGCAGCAACATGGATGAAACTAGAGATTCTCATTCTCAGTGAAGTAAGTCAGAATGAGAAAGACAGATACGACATGCTATCACTTCTATGTGGAATCTAAAATATGGCACAAAGGAACCTGTCTCTAAAACAGAAACAGACTCACGGACATAGAGAACAGATTTGTTGTTGCCAAGGGGGAGGGGGAAGGCAGGGGGGAGGAAGGG